>LGRX02002408.1:0-21030 GCA_001247695.2 Cymbomonas tetramitiformis
TGCGGGGTAATTTTTTTGGTAAATTACCGGTGCGGTAATTACCGGTAAATTACCTGGTATTACCGACCCCCGTTTCTGAATTACCCTCCATACTTAAGATTTTACCGGTAAATTACCAATTACCGCATTGGTAATTTACCAATTACCAGGGATTACCTGGTAAATTACCAGTTCCCATTGTGTCAATTATCCCAATTTCAAGCTATCGAACGTAGGCATGCGGTCAGTTTTAAGTGCAATCTGATTTTTCGAAGAAACCGCGGCTATTTTAACAGCTGCATGTATATATATATATGTGATAGTAGCTACATAAATAATAACATCTGCATATGTGATTGTGTTGCATATATGAGCATATAGCGTGCCAGAATATGCTCACGCCGGCAACAGAGGTCCCTGGTGGAGCCTTTACACATGTTGAGGCGCCCTACATACCGCTGTCCTATGAAATATAGTGTCAATATCGGAATGGGCATAGTCAAAATTGGTTTCCGATCATGCTACCTCGCAGGGACCCGATCCATAAACCGCACCATGAAGAACTCGGATTTGGGATACTGTCTGTACTTCTGGAAAAAAGCAATAGTATGGTGTGTGCACCTTCATCATCGCAATAGCAATATTATGTGCCGACACAATTCTAATGGCCGATACAAACCCACACGAACTTTAAAAATGAATTCGGAGCCCTGATGCGAAAGTTGGGTCATTTTGTGCAGGCGGTAAAATGTTGGTAATACCACTGAAAGTATTACCGGTAAATTACCCGGTATTACCACACCCCATTTTCAAATTACCGGTAATTTCGCAGCCTTAGGTGACGTGGATCCGATGGAATGTGACGTGTAGTCGACGTGGTGTGACGTGGAATTATGTATTTAATGAGTATGCATTTAATTCCTATATCTAAGTGAAAAAAGGTTTTCGCAAATTCGACCGACAATTGTTGACACGCCTCTTTTCAGGTCCGCCACCTTGATTTCGTACCTTCTCCGGAGCCGGTTAGCAAAATCGTGTCCACCCTCTACCATCTTGGCGGTGTACGTGCACCAAATGTCGAAAAGGAAATCACGCACCAAAGCTCCGATTCTACCACTCAACTTACCTGCGCTACCCTGACCAATGTGGGACGTCATAATGACGCTGACGCCGAGTCTACAGTCTAGTCTCAAGCAAGGTATGGCTTTTAAATGGTGCTGGTGGAGGCTAATAAAATTTTGGGAGATCGGCGCCAGAGGCGCCGTACGCACAGTTGAGGGAAAACGGGGTGGAGAAAATGGACATAAAGGGGCGGCAGATGAAAAAGGGAGAAAATCTGGCGGGAGAAAATTTAGAACAGGGGGCGATGAAGAATTGGACGGCAGAGAAGAAGGGGAATGGGGTGAATATGACGCGGGGGAGGAATCGGTAAGTAGATGGGAGATAACACGGGGATGGGGGGCGGTGAAATCGGGAAGGGAGGAGGGAGAAACTGGGGCAGGGGGCAGGGCTCTATATCGGTTTGACGTTTGAGTTTTCGCGGGTATCTCATGAGAAACCCGATATTACTAACTACATATTGGGGGAAGAAAAGGGCGGCACTAAATATTAGTTTATCCATGATATATATGTGACCACTTTGTGACGCATTAGCCTCATGCGACTGCTCTGGTTCCACTCGGCTTTGATCATCCCGCGAATCTAGCGGTTATTACTTGCTGCAGAATCGAGTTGCGCGCAGTCGGCGGTACGAGCGAATCTAGCTTTGGTCTCTGCAAAATTCCCCCCTCACACGTTGCCACCGCGGCCATAGATCGGCAACGCGTCCACAGCTCCACACTTCAAGCGAATATAGTAACTTACATCGTCCAACGTGCAAACGCCCACCATTTCGTATTTCGTCCCCAACATGTCCGCAGATCGCGTTGGTCTCGGCACCAGCTTATGCAAAATACATTACCCCTGACCCAAAATTTTCATAAATTCACCTAAAACTTCTTTTGATATTTTTCCTCGAAGCACCCTAAAATTTCCACCCTTTTTTCTAAGGCACCTATATATTTTCTCAAAAAAGTTCCATGCAATAAAATGAAGACGCAGTAGTCAGTAGGCCCCACACATACCGAAATTTCGTCGTATCTGTCTATTTCTATGTGTGGGTGGATGCGCGGAGGCGCGGAGGCGCGGAGTATTTCGGTGATGTAAGAAGGGAGGGGTAATGCCAATAATGTAGATGCGTGAGGGGGGTCGTCCGGTATGATTATGTCGCGGTGAGATTATATGTTGCGGCGAGATGAAATATTGCGGTGAGTGGATGTAAGATTATATATATGGAATATTGTGAGATGAACTAGTAGGGGAAGGGGAGAAAGTGAAAAGGGGGAAAGGGAAAAAGAAAGGAAAAGGGAGGAGAAAATAGAGGGGGTGAGGGGAAAGTACGGGAGAGAAAGCCCCCCCATCCCCCCCTTCCCCCCCTGTAGTAGTACTTCCCCTTGCTGTCGGGAGGCAGCGCTCCGAAAGAATCGACAACTAAAAGCACTGCTGGCAGCGATATTTCCAGCAATCATATTTCATATGGATGTACAGCAATATGATGACAGCTCATCGAATGATAACCGTTGATTATATGATAACAGCTGGATATTTGATAACAGCTGGCGGATATTTGATAACGACTGGATATTTCGTTGTTAACACTTAAAAGGCGAATTGGTTTATTCAGTATTTTAATCAGCTTTTTTGCATAAGCATCACGTTTTTGACATTTCCCTCACTTGCGGCACTTGTGTGCAACCCATGACATACCCACATCATCTAGACACATCCCCCGACCCATTCCAAGGTCTCACGCACCTCAGATCACGAAATGTCGCCGAGAACATGCCCCAGAAACTCTGTAATTGTCTCTGGTCACTGTTCATTTTATGGTGGCATATGGTCCGCCACGCGCCATGCCCACTTGCGGCACTTGTGTGCGACCCATGGCACATCCCCATCATCCGTACACACATCCCCCGACCCATTTCGAGATCGCACTGCTCATTTTAACATGCACCATGCACACACATTTATTGGAGATGTGATGTATGCATCGTATATATGTGGAAGCGTTGTTGATACTTTCCAACGTCCAAAAGGAAAAAAATGCATTCGGCAAAGTAAACCACGAGTTATAATTGTTTTGGTGCACCTTTACGTACTGCTAACAGTTAATCAGCTATTCAGTATCTTAATTCGCCTGTTAAGTGTTAACAGCTGGATATTTGATAACAGCTGATCATATGTTAATAGCTGGATAGCATGCTCACTGCAGATAACACGAGACAACTACTTCCACTAGGGGGCTTCTTCCTTGCTACTATATCTCGTTCATGCGCTGCCAGAAGCTGGCCCTCGGTATTTCCGCTGGCAGCCAGAGAACCACGCTTACGCTTGAACAAGTCGAACGCGTTGGTAAGGGATTGTAAGCGGGTGCGCTCGTACGCAAGCTCAAGCCTCGTAGGCGCATGGTCATGTATGTCAACGGACGAGGATGTTGACGGCAAATCCAAATGGACTACTGGGTGCAGAGTTGGAGCTGACTCTGAGTCCGACTCTGAGTCAGGTCCGCCAACACAAGAATAATAATCGGCCACGAGCATCCCGATTCCCAGGGTAGAAGTCTTCCAAAATTCTTTACGGCCCGTAAACTATATTTCCGCTGGCCCGCTTTCGGCCAAAACGGTCAAAGAAGAACAATGCCCGCCGCAGGCGCGAAATTTTGAAATTAAGTATGGGGGTTTGATAAAAAGTGGCATAAAATGCCTATATTTTTGGCCGAAGTTTGGCCGGCTCATATTTTTGTGCGGCCCGGGGGCGAAAGCCCCTTCGGCCCGGTTTCGGCCCGGAGCGAGCTTCTGCGGCCCCGGGCCGGCCCGCCACGGTAAGACTTCTACCCTGCCGATTCCTGAGGTCGTCTTTCGGTCGGTCTTTGTTCTTCCGGGTTTAAATGTTTGGAGGCTTGGAGATGGAGGTTTGGAGGTTTGAGCAGTCCACACAAGTCATAGATCGCTGATTACAAATCGCAGTTTTGCGGGGTATTTTCAATTTACAGCGCCTATAAAAAATCCCCCAGTGTTAAGGGGAAAATAACCGCACCAACACTTTTCAAAATGTTGATATTCTTTTGAGCCATAATTCTGACCTATATTCTGAATAAAGAAATTAAACATTCAGGCAAGGCCCCCAAAATACTACGCGGAGCTGCCAAGGTCAACCCTCCTTTCAGAACTCGACTCCTCATGTGGCCACCCCGCCCGGTAGTGCCCCTGAACGCGACACCGCTGGGCATCATCCCATCGTAAGAGTGTCTTCGTTGTGCTCGAGGCCTACCCAGCTTTGCGAGCCTCGGCTACAACACTGGAATTCCACGATGCCGAGCGAGTCCGTTTGGGTTGCCACAGCAGATCGGCAACGGCAAGCATCGCAACGGCCGAAATTAATTCGCGGACCGAGCTCGACTTCATCTTCTCCTACGGTGACGAAGCGGATACGCCCGCTCTGTTCGCACGGCTTCAAGCCAAACGTGTGGAGCGACCCGCGCGCTGACCTTCGTCGACGCGGCCGCCTGAAGCGTGAAACCGAGTCTAACTTTGAGGTGTTGCCGGCGAACTGCATGTCCCATGCCGTTTGGACATGCTATTGCTCGTGATGAATTCCGTAAGCTTCTGGCTCTGGGCAACGAGTACGAGGTGTTCGTACTACCTTATCCTCAACGGGCGTGTCTACACCGTCCTCCCCAAAGCAGCAATCCTTCGCGGTACGACGTTTTCTCCGTATCACAGGAGTCCTCTCGTGTCCGCCCGAATGATGGCCGCTGCACATTGCAGCGTCTGCGTCTGCACGTTGAGGATATGAATCGGTGTCAACGCGACGTGCACGGCTTTTGGCTGCGGCTTCGGGCAATTAGTCCGCCCTGCAGTTGGCCGTTTTCCCGCGGTAAGCTGGCAGACAAGTAGCGCAAGCTGCATCCCAGCTACGATGACCGCGACCGCGTACATGACCTGTACGTTATATGGGTGCATGCTCAGGAATAACTCCGGTCGGTATCGCTGTATCTCCCACGTCACCCCATTTTACGTGGCGGTGTTGCGCCAACTCGCTACAAATCACAATTTTTTAATAATTGGTTCCACAGCACTCGCGCCTCGCACGTCATTTCACGGCGAGGCGTGATGATGAAGCCCACCCCCCGCCCCTCATCACCGCCACCATAATTATATATATATGTGTGTGTGTGTTATGGTATTTTTTTTCAGTATATTCTCCGAAAAATAAGTGGCACAGCTCGAGAAACGGTGCCGGTATGTGCAGTGGACATTCATCACTACATTTGGCATGCGGTTTTTAATTGAGCTTCCGAGGATTTATAGCAGGGGGCGCGCGCGGGGGGTCTGAGCACACCCCCTTGCCTCATAATAACTCCAGTGTTCAACGAAAAAGTCGGGAATGTTCGAAAATTCGCGCCTGCGGCGGCATAATAATTGGCTACTGCCCAACAGTCCTTGTGGGAGGACCGAAACGACGTTGGGTCCTCCCACAAGGACCGATGTTGCGGGAATTTCTTTAGCCGTCCTCTTGACGGTATTAGTGCCTACCCTTCGGTTTTTAGTATACTTAGGACCTAAACCGAGTGCCCATATGCGCCATCAACCATATATCGTCATACAATGACTATATCCAATGCATTTGTAGCATGTACCCTATCATTTTTGAGTTGCAACTTTTGGAGGACGTTCAAAAACATGCCATGCCATTCAAATATTTTTATCCAATAGAATTCCAGGTCAAACAAGCCGCCCAAGTACAAAATTTTATCCTAACTTCATACCCAATCATACTTGCAACATTATACATGTTGCAAGTATGATTGGGTGTATATACGCACTCAAATCGACCTTACACCTGTAAAAAACATTTTTGATCCAAGGTTTTCAAATGTTTTTTTCGTTACTACGGATACTATGAATGCCAAATAGTGTTCGGATATGATAGATGTATGATGTGGCACGTCGCATACTTCATATAAACATGTTTACCGATTTTTAGAATGCTTAAGCTTGTCAATATGTGCAGTAGTCTACTCGGAACATTGCTTTGGAATTCGGCGAGAGCAGATTTTTGGATGGCCGATTTTGATGAAATCTAGTTTTTTCGTGGGTGCATGACATTGTGAGGGATATATACCGCAGTATTGTGGATTTCGAAGATGTTGTACATTGTAGAGGGCACGAATAGGTCATGTTGAAGTATTTTTTAAGTGCAGTGGGCACTAGGAAGGCCACTTAGTGAGTGTAGGTGGCTTGGGAACTTCCGGTCCTTGTGGGCGGAGGACCGGCCTTTTTATTGAATTTCGAGCGGTCTCACCCCAACTTTTCAATAACGTAAACCACATCGCTACACCGAGTATTACACCCAACACAAGTTTTTAGATAATTATTGGACACCTAAATATGACCCCAAAGCACTCATATACCAACTATATCGAAAGAACGCGGCATATATCCCAAATTCACGTCGGTCCTTGTGGGAGGACCGGACCTTCGGGTAGTAGCCATAATATAACATGCGTGAGGCGATGACGCGGGGCACTCCCACCCCTACCATCCTTGCGCGACTAGTCCGCGCCCGTGATGGTGGTATCGTGGGACAATCCCGCCCGCCCCACGCGCGCGATGGTGGTATCGTGGGACAATCCCGCCCGCCCCACGCGCGCGATGGTGGTATCGTGGGGCACTCCTGCCCACCCCGCGAGCGTGATGGGGGTATCGTAGGGCACTCCCGTCCCCCGCGAGTGTGATGGTGGTATCATGGGGCACGTATCGTGGGGCACTCCCACCCGACCCGCGCGCGTTATGGTGGTGGGGCACTCCCCGCCCGCCTTATTTAGGCGGGGGTATGCACCCCCGCGCCCCTCCCCTGCTATCAATCCTCGGAAGCTCATTCGCCGAAAGTTTATTTTATGCGGCTCTTGAAGGCGGCCAGAAGGCTGTAATGTGTGATGCGGGAACTTTACGCGCGGATGTGAGCAGCGGTTCGTGTTCTACGGGGTTGTCCTTGTCACGTCATCAACCTCACGTGTTTACTCGGTCTCATGTTTTCCCTGCGCTGCTGGCTCAGGATCTGTTCGGTAACATTGTAAAATTTGCGCGCTTGGCTTTTCTGCGCGTCTTTGTAAAAACATCTTTTTGTTTTTGTCATTTCGCACGCACCACTTCCTCCGTATGGCCGCCTCTCCGCGGTTTGATGGTTGAAAGTATTGCGTGCCTACCTTCTCTGCACTTTTTTACGATCTTGTGTTTTAGAAATGTGATATTTCGTTTTAAAATTTGTGTAGAAGCTGCTGCGCCATGTTTTTTATTTGGAGAGATAGCAGCACGGCTGAGGTCATATACCCTGGCGGGATCAGCCCCAGTCTTAGTTGGTCTTGCTACTTCACCTGAACGTTTGGGATCTCGCTACCATCCCTAGCGAACATGAAATATTTTGCGCTGGTTGTTTTATCCGTTCATCGAATGACAATGCATATCATCCATTCTCCAGGTGAGGCGGGATGATATGAGCCAAGCCTTCTGGGAACTGTAGGTGCGACACTAGCCGCAGTGTATTTTCTCGGATCTTGGTGAAGCGTTTATGCTTGCACTGTGTGAATGTCTGCTGATAGCAAGCAGTATATTGATAGCAAGCAGTCAGATTTTGCTGTAAAGTGTAGACGACTCATGCCAACGTTTTGCAAATGCTGAAAACTTGATAACAAATGTTATCAATATTTGAAAATACAATTCGTACCTCACTAATCGGGGAAGGAATTTTTGTGTGTTTTTTTGGGGGTGATGTTATAGTGGGGGCTTTACATAGAAAAACCGGCATGCAAAACGGCGGTTCCAAAAAACGTTTTTTTTGTTAAAGTTGCGGCTGTTTTTCGGTTTCAAGGTTGACAACTTACATATTTTCATGGAGAAAATAGAAGAAACAATTAAGATACACAAGATGGCGCCATCCAAGTATGACTGAGGATTGCAATGCAAGTCTCAGTCTGTGAGTATGACTGTGAGTATGAACTCCCTTGAGATTAGCGTGTGTCTATATGACGATGCCGTATCATGTCATCATGGGTACCAAGAGATGAGAACGCCTGCAAAAATCGGTCGGAAACTTTGCGTCGTTAGATTGAAGAATGTAGGGCTCTAGATGTATTTATGCATTTTCATAGCGTTCGTATCTTGCGGCCACGTTTGCCATCGCGTTTCGCGTATCACAATTGTTGTCCGATAAACACAAAACAGTCGTCAGTGCAATAGGTATAAAAACATATTTTCTTTTCTTTTTTGGATTAGCGAATGGGAACCGCAGTCGATCGATCATCGATACGAGGATTTTCGTTCTCAAATTTAATTGGTTAAAAGGCGTCGTCGTTCCTTAAAAGTTCAAATACTTGGTCGAGAACACAGTTAAATAAATAATTTTGCATTGCCTGGGGGCCAGACCTCCTTCTCTCTCTCTGACGTGCAGCCAGAAGCTTTTGTGCGGGAATTTTACAGGCGGTTATGGGCAGTGTTTTGTTTAATATGGTTCTCCATTGTCACGACGGCCTCATATGTTCATCCGGTGTCATGTTTCTCTGCGCTGCTGACTCAGGATATGTTGCTTGTTGCCAAGTTTGTGCTTGGCTTTTCTGCGTGCTTTCTAAGGCATTCCTCTTTTGCGACTGCTCCACATCTCCCGCCTCTCCCTGTTTTAAAGTTTGACAATTTTGTGCGCATGCTTCTTGTGTTTTAGAAACGCGATCTTGTTTTTTAGAAATTGTGTAGGAACCGTTGCGCCGTGCGTTCCTATTCGAAAAGGTAGCAGCGCGCCTGGGGATTTACACTGGCGGGATTAGCCCCGGTCTTGGTCGGGCATGCTACTGTACTAATGGTTAGGATTGCTTTACTCTCCCTGGCTGACATGAAATATTTTTGCGCAGCTTGTTTTTCATCCACCGACAAACAATGCACATCGTTTATCCTGCAGGAGCGACGGAGGATGCGCCAAGCGTTTTGGGATGTTGGCGGCGAGGAAGACGCGTCAACGCTCTAGGATCTTGGCGCAAACCAGCCGTAGTACAACTTTTCGGTTTTGTTGGATTGTTTGTATTCCCGCACTGTGCCTTTTACTTTAGTTCAGCATGCTAACATTTCTTTGTCCGGTTGCCGATAGTTTCAGCGAATTACTAGTTAGGATTGTAAATACTATTTAATTTGCTTGCACACACTCCTTGAGCGTTGACCGTATTCGAGCTATTTTCTCACGATCTTGCAGCTATCAAATATAATTGTCTAGCTCCTGTTAGCGCATCTTTGCACATTTTTTAAAACTTGGTAAAGTAGCAGTAACACTTTTGAAGTCATTCACTACAGCATACTTTGCCGTGCTGCACATATGCTTCTTAGGTGCTCATTTTTTTTTATATGCGAAAACAAATAAGCAGTCTAAACACGGACATGATAGCCAGAAATTTTAATTTAAAGCGGAATATAGACGAGTCATGGTGATTTTTTTAATTCAGCTAGATAACTCGACAATATTTAAATGAGTTTTGCCTTGGCATTAGTGCCTCTTTACTTTGCTATGTATGTACCTTGCAATATTACCTACATAATGCTCTACATTCGATGTATGACAAGCATTTACAATAACTACATTTGTCTAACCAGTTGCTCTATATTCGATGTACGGATATCAGAACAATAGGTTCAACTAGTTGTGTGCTTCTACAACACATTTAGCACTTTTTACTATCCGTGACTATTATACGTCACCCTAGCCCGTTCTATCAACGCAATACCCCAACGCACACTATAACTTGCAATTATGCCCACTCACTGATGTCACATATAGTTGAGGAAGGGCTCCTGGTCATCTTTGGCTTCGCTTCATTCACCACGGCCGGTTGTGGGTTGTGCCTGTCCTGCTCAGAGCCCTCGGGCCGTTGCGCGCAGCGAGATTCCTTCAGTAAACCATGTGAACCTGTGGCCGGCTGCATCACAAGCATCCCACGGTCATTCACTCAAAGCACTCTACATTATGTTAATCTCTACTCACACGGATGTTACAAATCTGCAATCTTTGCTACTCATATAGTCAAACAAGCACGCCGCCCACACACCCCAGGAGGCAGCAGACACCATCCCGCATGCGCTGCAGCTCCACACCTAAAATGCCACTTTTCATTTTGCACCAGATACGGCAGAGATATGCCATTTTCTATCAGCACCTAGTGGGGGTGTCTATAAACGCGGCAGCTCGTAACAGGGTGCGTGCCCCACCTTGACACTGGTACTCTTGCCTTCGAGGCCCCATAACCCAAAGTTCATGAACCGGCTGGAGAGGTCGGTGTGGAGACTCTGATCCATCTTGATCGTGGTGTGAACTGTTGTCTGGTGCTCCGAGGAGTCCTGGGAGGAGTAGTCCAGTGCAATCTCCACTCGCACGAGAGACCGTTCCTTGCACGCTGCGCCCCCACATCTTCCCTCCCTCAGCATCACCTCACCGATGTGGCCCATCGCTCGGGCATCACCAACAAGCGCAGCCAATCTTTTTGATGACGCCGCTTTCAGCCTTCTAATGAGCCATTAAACGCCTCTTACTGGATTCCTCCTGAGTCGCTGGCCCCTTCAATTTGTTCGCATGACAACATTTACTCATCCCCGAAGAATTCATCCTTCATGTCGATCAGAGCTGCCTCCATGTGGGGGGGGCGAGGGAGGAGGAGCATACCTTGCAGCATGTAGTTGCGGAGCCGTTGGAGCTCCTTCGGGCAGGTGATGCGTTTCCCCTCTTGCGAGCACACCAGGAACTCCGAGTAGGCCACCCCGTGTCGAACCCCCAGTGTGGCGTGGCATATTTGAAGCTCCAAATAGAATAGGGCGCACACCATATCGAAGAGCAGGCACTGCCGATCAGCACACTCCACCGCCACGCAGGTGTGTGCTGCACACGAGGCGGATCCTGCGCAGGCGATGTCCCGCCTTGTTCAACCACGGAGCATTGGACTGACGCTGGAGAACACCACCGCCACTGCCACTGCCGGGGGAGAGCGCAGCTTGTGCGCAGCGCGTCCATGAACTCAATTACAGAATCACAGTCGACGCTAATTGGGTAAAATGGCTAGCCCGCACGGAAGTGGGCAATGCGCCATGCACAGAAGGGAGACACTGCACTCCACACACTCCAACCTGGCAGGGATCCAGTTCAAGTTCAGTGGTAATAGGTTCAAGGGAGTGTCATGTTCGGAGAGGTGGTGTACGAGGCAGCTGGGGTAGCTCACCTTGGTAAATGTCATTGGTGACGCCGATACGCGGAGAGGTGGGGCAGGGATGCTCCACCTCGTCTTCCTCTCGGACCCTGGGCGCAGCTCCCTCGTCTTCCTCGTCGGCTGAGGTGTGCCCAGACCTCCGTACGTCCTCTGACCACAACAGACTGAAGTGTTCAAACGAGTGTTCGACATTCGTGGCCTCGTAGCCAACGCCGCCGTCCTCAGAGCACGCCTCCTCCTGCCTTGCCACGGCCCTGCAAGCAACGGGCGTGGAGCGGCCTGCTTAATGCCATGGCCACAGGTGCGCAGATATCCTGGTGATCTTGTCGCCGAGAGAAAAAGTGGGCAGGGATGGGTACTTTACTCGGGTCAACTCTCAGAGGAAAGGTCTCGGCGGTTTCCGTAAGATCGAACCTTTCCTGATGCCAAGGACTCAGAGGTTCCAACGAGCTCACATCGAAGTCATATAAGCTGAGTGCGCACGCGTAAAGAAGCTTCCCCACCTAAGCGTACGACGGACTGCAAACTGTTGGCAACCCCTTCAACAAGGAGAAGTGAGCAGTGTGTTGCTGTTGGCGCTGCGGTGGCCAGGTGGGGGCTTGCACACCTCGCGGGGGCCATTGCGAGAACGCGGTGAACTTCCGTCTCCATGTCAAGCTCACCTGAGAAGCAGCCGCTCGAATGAGGAAAAAGCATGCGAGGGCGCTCGAGACCATATAAAACTCTATATAAAAATCAAATAGATTCTGAACTCTATGTTACGTACAATTTGCCAAGCGTGAAAGGATGAGCTCAAGTGGATTTTTGTTTATCGGATCGCAGGGGAGTTGGGGCCGAGTTGGTGTACCCTTCTTAACGACGAGAAACGCAAAAGCTTCAGAAAATGGGGTTCCAAGGAGCACCTTTCCCCGAGGCCGTCTTGAGGGCCTTGACCGAGAGGAGAAGAAAAGGCTCGTCGGACTCGGCTCTCAACCGGCTCGTGAGGGCCTCGCGAATCGCTAAGAGGTGGTTATGTAGATTCCTGCAGGAGGTCTGTGTCTGCGGGCATACTTCATCTATACAGTCATCTATATCTAGTAGGTTGTGCCTTGTCTTTGAGCTCTTCATTTCATATCGCCTTGAGCAAATGGTACCTGGCAAATTGGGCGCACAGCCAGCACCCCTGTGAAAGCGGGAAGATGATACCTAGAGCTTTGTCGTCAGGCACGTCTACCTCGCCGGTAAAGATGCTCAGCGTTGGGACAAGAGCAGATGAAGGTACAGATCCCCGCTCCTGCTTTCGCCGCCGCCTTCAAACAAGTATAAGGACAAGAACCTTGTGGGTGCTTACTTCGTGTTCCGTACGAGGTAGAAGTCGGTGTGATGAACCGCTCGGTCGTCGTTGATGATGCACAGGTTGGACAACATCTCCGGTTCCAAGAATAAAATATGATCACAAGGACGGTGAATGACCCGCAGGTCTGCCACCCGGTAGCCTTGACCTGAAAACCCTGCTCTAACAGTGCCTTCCGGACTCCGTTCACGAGCCCCTGCGTGAACCTCCTCCCGCGCCCTCCCGAACAAACTCACTCGACACGAAAACCACACCTGCCGTCTTTGCGCGAGACACTGGAATGTGGTTGCCGTAGAAAGAAATTCAGGTATGGCGCGAAGGTTGCATACCGGACGTTCTGTGCTTTCCAGTTGGATTTCGATAATGCCGTACTCCTGCTCATCTTCAGGGCACTCCGCCACTTCCCACGAGTCCCCCAGCTCCAGTGGACGCTCTCCTTCAAGAACCTGTCAATGCCTCCTTCAGAACGAGTTCTACTGTAATAAACGTTTCAGCATAGCTCGTCCGTTCGATAGCAACTGGTGTATCTCTATATGCATGTGCGAGTATATGCGCCCTCCTTAGTTCTGGTACTTACTTGATGAATTTGAGTTAAGGTTGCAGCATCCTCTATTTTGCCGCCCTCTTCCTTCGTAAGATGAAATACTGCAAACATAAGCAGAGCACAATAAGTACGTTAACATTGCGCTCAGGGCTCACGAAGTACGCGGACTGCAGACCTTCAACCACTTATCCCCACGATTGAACGACCTCCAACCACTCATTCCCATGATTCAGTCGCTATATCAGTCGGCCGGTGCGGGAGTCGTTACAGCTATGCAAAAATGTATTTACAGTTTTTCAATACTGAAATAGGATGAGAGTATGGAATTTAGCTGGACTTACCATCGACAAACCAGCCACTATCTGTCGTCATTGTTGCCTTTATAACTTTCAGTTTTAGCTCAGCGAAACTATGCACGATTCCGACTCTTACTCCGTGCCTGTGAAGTAAGCCACTCCACTCACAGCTGTGCACTTATGTCGCGTGCACACAAGCATAGAACCAAAATTCACTTGTGACTACCTGTTAGCGGAGTTCAACACGATTATTGTCGCTTCCGAAGAGCTTGAGTTGTCAACCGAAACGCTGGGCGGATGGACACGGAGCTGAGCTGCTGCGAATTCATCCCATTGTTTCCATATGCGACTGGAGGTTCGTTTCATTTTCAAAGAAAACCTGAGTGAGACCGGCGTTGCTTCATGATTCTAACAGCACATACGGAATGCTGCAGAGATACCGACGATGCACGTGGCTTGGATAGCATTTTTTGTGATAGTACTGCATTATTCTTGTTCATCAAAAGGAACTTCAGAAGGTCTTTGCGACATCTACATTCTCCTCCCTAAAGCTCATCAAATGCATTGCAAGCTGTCGTATGAGTTTTTGGTTCAATTATGTAGAGTGCGTATGAATATTTTGGTGTTTGGGTATTATTTTTCGATAGGAATTCTAACTGCTAAATCGCAATCGAATAGACTCCGCCGAGGGAAAACTATGAAAGTGCTTTCCTGGGTTCTTGTGCATCCCTTATCTTGCGCTATTTTTTACAATTTGTCACGCACATGGAACGTGTTGTTGCTTCTTGTTATGTTCCGACATTCTCTTGCAGCGTTGCGTTGCAGGCAAAGTAAAATAATTGTATAAAACGTGTGAACGGTGAAGTTCTCGCCCGTGAGTTGAAGAATCTTCTTTGTCTGTTAACCTCGAACCGGCGTTCAAATCTTCAATAATGTGATCGAGCCTAATGATGCCACGCATATCCTGATGTCACCAATAAGGTCCTGTAGGCCCCGACCGTCGGCCACCCCGCTCGATTATATCATTGTCGACACATCACTTTTGGCCAATCGAAGCGAGAATAAATATGATACCTATACCACGTCATAAAATATACAAAATTTTAAAATCTACCACGTCAGCAAAACCACGATATTGCTCATTCGTCCATAACTTTAACTACATTAACATATTTGATATTATTTCGATATTCATATTGCTATTCGATGTATTTTAAGAGCCAGTTTTTCATAAGTGGAGCTTTATTCGTCTTGTGTCACATTGTGTCATTCATAGTATGACACAGTGCAGTGTTAAGGATGCATGACAGTGCATGACAGTATGAATCGCACGTGAATCACACAGTGTTAAGGATGTGTCACACTGTATTAAGGATGTGTCACACTTTGATTGACCGAGAATACCACACGACAAATTGACCCCCAAAAAGCTCCAGTTATGAAAAACTGGCTCTTAATTTATTACTTTCCTCTCTCAACTCTGATACCATACCACCATCGCATCGCATGATTTGTCATTATTGTATTCAAAATTTCAAATTTCGAAAATGAAATTCATACGTTCAACCCTGCTCTTCGTCTTGAAAACACAACTAGCTCAACCTCGTAGACCTACTGTCACAGGGGTGTCACAGTCTCAGAGGGCTCATTCGAACTTCACTCTTGTCTTCACTCTTCAGTTGACTTGACTCAACGGGTTGACGATGACGTTGAGGCTTGAGGGCGCGGGCGCGGCGCGGGCGCGGGCGGGTCTATCTCCATACAGTAGTACACTATGAGTTCGGTTTGAGTTCGTATAAATAGCCGGTGTATAAATAGCCGGTGACGACGGGAAATAGAATGAATTATCGATTTTGGGCGGTCTGAAAACTGTGCCAACTTGGACGTCAGATCTGAGATGCGCAGATTTCGTGCGGTCTAGATCTTTGGATAAAGGAACGATCTATTCGATTTGTTTTCTTTGACCTTTCGTTTGACGGGGCGTAAAAGATCGTATGAATTCAGAATGCTCGTGAATCGCGACGCGCCATCGCCATCGCCATCAGAGAGGTTCCGCAAAAAAGCTAAAAGGCATCTTTCATTTTCCGAGACCAAAAAACGGTGCCACGTCGGATTTCGTGTCGAGTCACTTCTTGGGTCCTGGCGTAATTCCAAAATGACGCCAGGGAATCTTTCAGTCCCGCAAAAAACGCGAAATACGTTTTTCGTGTGAATCAGTCGCAGGGTCAATTCTCCGAAGTCTTTTCAGTTTGCACTGCACTGCAGCAGCATGTCGATGTGCACACGAGACCCCACACGCAAAGACCAAAGAGCATCTTTTGGGAGCCAAAATCCGTAACATATATATGAAGCGCACGCGTGATTTTCATCGGTTTCCATCCGAATTCGGGAGCGATTTCCCGAATTCGGACGATTTACAGTGTTAAGAAAAAACGTAGCCCTGAGTGTTAATTTTCATTTCACGTGTAGGAATCTTTCCAGAATTCGGAGCAAAATTACGCCAACGTCCGACGTGTCTCGTAAAATGGTCCACGTCACCCGTTTTTTTGACCGAAGTCGGTCTGCGTAACCTCTCTATTGACCGATCGCGATCGGGTCCTGCACCTCCCGTTTGAAAACATCTACATGAGCGACTGACTGGCCGTGACATGTGTCACCGTCCGTGGCTTGTAAAGTTAAAGTCAAAGTGATCGAGCCATTAGAATGGTAAACACCATTCGACGGACCAATTGTTTTACTTTGACAAGTCACGGACTGTACACGTCAGACGTCACGGCCCGTCACGTTCTAGTAGTTTGAAACGGGGATTTCTTCGTGCACAACACGAACAGACAACGAGCCCCCATCCCCACGCCACGCCTTGACTCGACTATCTCTATGCCCGTGCCCGACGCCCAAGCCATGTGACACAAGTATAATGAGAATTACTCTCACTTGTCAGAGCCTCCGGCGGTAGGTTTTTTAATAGATTTGTTAGTTTTCAGGGGAGGCCGGAGGTTACGAGCTGCTCTTCATTGCTATCCGTCGAGAATCGCGCGATCGGCCGAAGCTCGTAACCTCTGGCTTGCGAGAGTAAATGAGAATAAACCACGGAATTTCGACCATGGTCGAACTCGACAACGTCGAACTCGAATAAACTCATGGAAGCAGTGACTTCTGCCCCCCCCTCTCCCAGGGGGGTCGGCAGCCCTGCTCTTGTGTCACCACTCGATCTGCGGTGTCAGGTTCAGGCTCCCAGCTCTCAGCTCTCAGCTCATAAAACACCTAAGTATTTTATTCGATCATCTTTTTGACTGCGAAACCCGTGTGAGCCACTGCTCAGCTTTCTTTGCCTGCGTTCATATATATATATTCACTATATATATATTTCACACTTCCCGTCAGGTTATGGGTTACCACTAGCTGGTGGTTTCTCACGTTCTTTTTAGCCTTCATTCAGATCCCGCGCAACGCGGTATACAGTGACGCAACGTCACTTCTCATCAAACCGGCCGGCAGTCACGTACCGTTCCTCCGCGCCCTCCCCCCCAGACGTGCTGCAACAGCATCCGCATTTCTTTATTTGAGCGTAACGCCCAATCCTTGTCTTCGTGCGCAACGCACGCTTACGGCCACCATTTTCGACTACGTCTTACCCAACATGTCAGCAGCCGCCAACACGCCTCTCGGCAGTCGGCTTCGGGCCGCCCGCGCCGCTAGCGGGGGGTCCCCCCATTCTACTCCTGCTTCCAGTCCTGGCGGGGATGACGACCCCATCATTCGGATGTCCTCTTTGCGGAGCCGCCCAACGCCGATTTCTCGGTCCGCGACCTCTGCTGAGTTTCATGCCGACAGCGATGTATGGGTCTCCACTCCAGTTCGGCCTCTCAACGTGAAGAATTCACCGACAAGCTCGACTTCGCCTTCTCCTATGGGGAGGAACTATCGAAGCTACTTTGTGCCCACGGCTTTAAGCCCAAAATTGGCATTACCCTCGACACCCCCGAAGCTGAGTCCGATTTCGCGGTCCTCTTGGCCAACATGTCTCATGTCTTTGGCCCTGTGTCCCGCGACGAGTTCCTGAAGCTTCTGGATCTGGACAACGAGTACGAGGTGTACCACTTGACCCTGAACGAGCTCATCTACATCGTCCTCCCAACGGTTCTCCGCGGTACTGCCTTGACCCTTTACGAGGAGTCTTCCCTCGTGCACCCCCATGACGGCCGCTGCGCATTGCAGCGGCTGCGTTATCACGTTGAGGGCATTGGAGACCCCGACCCTCATCGGTTTTGGGTTCGCCTTCGCGCTGTGGTCATCGACGAGACCATTGAGCCCGCCCCCCAACTTGCGGTTTTCCGAATGCTTGCGGACAAGCACCGCAAGCTCAACCCGTCCTACGCCGACAGCGACCTCGTCCAGGACCTGTACGCCGTCCTCCGCGCATCCGCCGCTTCCTCCCCCCACTTCGCGCCCCTCTACCTGGTGGTGCTCCGTGAGTTGGGCATGGGCCAACACTTCACGTACTCCTCCCTCGCCCTCCGCCTCAGCAAGGTCTTCCGCGACGAATTCCCGCTGGCGCGCAGGTCCGAGCCGGTGTCCGGTGGTGGTGGCTCAGCGGCTGGTGGTGGTGCCCGAGGCGGTGGTGGCGGGTCCCCTGGTGGCTCCGCTTATTCCTTCGGCTCGCGCCGTAGGGAGAAGCCCGTCGGCGATTGGAAGCCCGTCAAGGGCGTGCGCTACCTTCAATGGGAAGGGAAAGGTAGCCCCTGCGTCACTTGCTTCCGCCTCTGGGCGGTGACCGACGCACACCTCGGCACTGCAGGTGTTTGCCCCTACTCATGCACCAAAGCGTTTAGCCCTGACCGTGTGCCACCGGATGCTCCGCCCCCTCCCTCGAAGCCGCCACCTCTGTCCGCGTGGCCTCCGTCCGCCGCTCCTGCCGCTCGTGCTCTGCAGGTGGAGCCGGAGCCGCAGGATGGCACCGCGCCGCAGGGCCCGGCTGTCATGCACGTTCGTTCCATCGAGCCCGCTCCCGATTCGTACGAGATGGACGGCGGGCCTGTCATCGGCCTTGATGCTGGTGAAGCGGCGTGGGTGCCTGGCGCCATGGCGCTGTCTGGTTACATTGACGAGGAGGACGACACCGACTGGCCTGCTTTCCGCTCTGGCCCCGTCTACATCCCGCCCGCGGTCCTCGGCAAATCGGCCGTGACCGATCACGGCATTGCACCACCGTCTGGTGGTGCACCTTAAAAACAACATCGCACGTCACCTAGCCTTTTAGCTTAGCATCTTGCTTCGGATTGCAGCCTGTACACCGTGCCGCTCTAGATTGACGCTGGAGAGCCCCAATGGGCCCGTAACAATTTGTATTGCTAGGGTTTAGGGTGTGTTTGCTTGCTGTCTCCTTTGCTCGGCACCTCACCTCTTCGTGGTGAGGTGGTGTCATGGAAGCAGTGACTTCTGCCCCCCTCTCCCAGGGGTCGGCAGCCCTGGCCTTGTGTCACCACTGACCGCGGTGTCGCCCAGTTCAGCCGTCTTCAAATATAAAACACCTAAGTATTTTATTCATCATCTTTTGAATGCGAAACCTCGTGTGAGCCACCGCTTCAGCTTTCTTTGCCCGTTCATATATATATATCCACTTCCCGTCATAAACCACGGTACGCCGAGGGGGCAATCCTGGGGCCAAACTGACCGGTCGAGGGGGGTGACCCCTGGGATTTGAGGGTAACCCCGGACCGAGATTTCTCGTAGTACTAGAAAAACTTAGACTTTGGATTTTCGTCTACTACCGTCCGCACACGTAAAAAATGGGCCAATTTAGGTGCATATTGTGGGAAGTTTGATGAAACCGGTGAATATGTGTGTGTGTGTGTGTGTGTGTGTGTGTGTGTGAGGATAATATATATATTCACTGCAACGGGAACACCGAAAGACAGTGTTGGTGAAACCGGGTGATAACTAAACTGATAGATAGGTTACGGGTGTGAGCTAACTAGCAGATCAGTGACAGACGGTGACACACGACCGGTGACACACACAGCAAGGGGTGATACTAGGAGAAGCTGGACCCCCATACAGTGGGGGGGGATTTCAGCTTCCCCGTGACACCACCTCACCCCGAAGCCCCGAAGGTGTGAGTGGTCATGCAAGAGCAAGGAAACCCTAAACCCTAACCCAATGTCAATTTAATGTCCAGGCCGAGGGGGCCTTTTCCAACCCAGCTAGAGGCACATCCGTGCATGGGCGCTGCCTAGGCATTTAAGAGACAAGTAAAAGGTGAGGTGGGCTAGCCCCGCTCTAACGGGTTTGTTGAGCCGCGGCATTGGTGACGATCGAAGGAATCCACGGAGTCTCCCGGAAAGCCGGCCAATCGGAGTCCTCTGCAGTGAAGCCATGAAGGGCGGCATCCTCGTCGGGGTCCTCGGGCACCTCGTCGGGGTCAGTGCATGCCAAGTGCAGAGATGGCCGCTCACGCGGCTGCTCCGCGGGCGGTGCCACCAGCTCGCTAGCCGTAGATGCCGATAACGGGGCGAGCTGGCGCGACGAAGGTCATGATCGCCACGTCCGCAGGGGTGTCGGCCTGCTGAGCTGGCACCACCGGAGGGCTGGCGGCAGGGCAATCCGGCGCCACCCTGGAAGGCTGCAAGGGCAGCAGCGAACGCCGGGGGCGGAGGCCGCTTCCCGGCGGCGGGGGAGTGCGGTGTCGGGCGCACGCCCAGTGCCAAATGCCTCCTTACACATGTAAGGGCAGCATCCACGGGTGTCGGGGTGAGCATCGGTGACCCCCCACATACGGAAGCACAAAATGCAGGGGTACCCGACGCCCACCCAGCGCTTTACCATGGCGCCAACGGGTTCTGTCTTCCACTCACCAACCGGCTTGGTGGTGTAGGCAGTCTTACGGTCAAAGGTCACGGCGTTGAAGTTCGGCTTCTTCTCCCGCTCCTCACCACCACCACCGGACGGCGGGGAGTAGCCGGTGTCCTTCACTGCGGGGGTGGCGAAGGAAAGCTCCTCACGCCATACCGTGCGAATGCGCAGGCATAGTGTGGAGATGAAGGAGAAAGGCGTACCACCCCGTAGCTCACGGATGACGTTGATGTACAACGGGGTGACGTACGGAGACTGCTTGGCCGAGGCGATGAGGATGTGCCACAGGTCTTTACCCGCTTGGCCTCGCTGTACTGTAGTCGGGGTTGATCCGGGCGTGCTTGTCGCCCAGAGTACGGATGACGGTTAACTGTGGCGCTGGGTCGTCGGGCTCGTTGACGATGGTCGATAGCGCATCTTCACCCAGAAACGGTCGGAGTCGGAATCGGGGACCCCCTCGACCTCGTAGCGTAGGCGCTGTAAAATGTAGCGGCCGTCCCCAGGGTGGGAACGGGGCGCCTCTGCGTAAAGCGCCAACGCAGTACCACGAAGAACGATGGGGAGGACGGCAAAAATGATCTCGTTGAGCACCACGTGGTAGTAGTCGTAGTCGTGCTCGAGGTCAAGTAACTTGGAGAATTCCGGGAAGGACACGGGGAACACAACATGACGAAGTGCTGAAAGCAGAGCG
>LGRX02002410.1:0-19957 GCA_001247695.2 Cymbomonas tetramitiformis
TTGTGGGCCGTGTGGGGGAGCATACGGTGAGGCGTGTGACCCCCAAGCACCCCTCAAATCACTGCCCATGACACATTTGTCATTGGTTGTGACTGTGGGCCGTGTTGGGGGGCATACGGTGAGACGTGTGACCCCCAAGCACCCCTCAGATCACTGCCCACGACACATGTGTCACGGGCAGTGATTGTGGGCCGTGTGGGGGGGGCATAAGGTGAGGCATGTGACCCCCAAGCACCCCTCAGATCACTGCCCATGACACAGGTGTCACAGGCAGTGATTGTGGGCCGTGTGTGTGTGTGTGTGGGGGGCATAAGGTGAGGCGCGTGATCCCCAAGCATTCCCTCAGATCACTGCCCATAACATAGCATTTCCAGGCGGTGATTGTGGGCCGTGTGGGGAGCATAAGGTGAGGCGTGTGACCCCCAAGCACCCGCCTTAAATCACTGCCCATGATGACACACTTGTCACAGGCAGTGAATGTGGACCGTGTTGGGGGGCATACGGTGAGGCGGGTGACCCCCAAGCACCCCTCAAATTACTGCCCATGACAAAGCTGTCACGGTCAGTGATTGTGGGCCGTGTTGGGGGGCATACGGTGAGGTATGCGACCCCCAAGCACTCCTCAAATCACTGCCCATGACACAACCGTCCCGGGCAGTGACTGTGGGCTGTGTTGTGCCAGGAGGCACGACGTACCTGCTGAGACACCCATAGTAGGGGGGGTCTGATTTCGATGAGAATAAGAGTAGCGAACTATTAGGGAAATTAGTGAGTGGATGTGACATTGCCTGAGCGAACAGTTGGGGAAAATAATATGTGAGCTCAGAGGAGAGAATAAAGAGAGGTAACAGAGTTGGTCTCTCAGACTTGGACAGCAAATGATATAACTCTTGCTGTCTGGGTTTATGTTAAATAGTATATCTGAATATATGATATGATTCCTCAAGATAATAGAGGATAATAGTTTACTCCTGGGAATTCCCCTGGGATAATTTGGTATCTTAGGCGTGTGAGCGTCTTTTTAGCTCGCTCTCGCTCGCTTTGCGTGCTTGCATGCGCACTTTGGACCTGTGGCGAACTGCTTTCAGCTTCCGTTGCGACGTTCTGATATGTTTTTGGTGTGCATTCCGGTTGTTCCGGCGGCTTGACGGGTTAGCGTCCTAGAGGCGGGACCGTTTTTGTCGTTGGTTATACCGGTTTCACTCGTTTTTGGCCTATTTTGGCTCACTTCCGTGTGCATCCTGATAAGTGAACTCTACGGCACATATTGGGGGGGAGGTATGATGGCTTACAACAACTTTTGTGCGATTTTTATGAGTTATTTACAATTGTTTTAGTCTTCATCAACTCATAGTATGGCCTCAAACAGCTTATTTCTTCAAAATATGTGCGGATTCACTCCCTTTTTAGAGCTTAAAAAGAGTTGATGCACCTCCTCAACTTCGATAACTGGGCTTCTGGATGGTTGTGAAAAGTTATTTTACTTATTTTGGATATATTTTACCAAACTTTACCAGTCCTCATCAATTCTTGGAGCTTTGAGACCTTTTTGAGCCTTTTTGGGAGCTGCATTCACTCCTTTTTGGTCCATCAACCCTGAGTTTTAAGAGTGGATCAAGCTTCTAGACTTCAATATGGAACTTTTGAACGATATTATTATTTTATTCTACTCAGTATGGATATTATTTACCGTTCTCAACAGTTCTTGAAGGTCTACAGCCCTTTGGTGCCCTTTTTGGCTGATGCATGCACCTTTTTCAGCCCCAAAATAGCCCTTTTTGACTGAAAATGGACTTTTCAGACTGCCAAATACTTATTCTGGACAGTACACACGGTTTATCTTTCAAATATGGACCTTACTGAAAAGTTTTTATCAGTGTATGGAGTTATGGGACCTTCTGGGAGCTATTTGGATACTTTTGGCTGCAGCATGCACTCCCCATCCACACCTAGCACTTGAAAACTGTGTCGCGGAGCCCTGGCGAATTTTCTAGAAATGGACAGAAGTGAAGTAAGGACTACGTTGACAACATAAAAAGTACTTCTTCAACTCTGTTTTCACTTCCAATAGTGTTACAAGCAACCTCAGCGGCTGGCAGCAAGTGTGCTTTCGACTGCTGAACATACATCCACTTCCAGCCCCCTTAACACTGTGGGCTATTTTTAGTAACCTACCAGCATATGGCCATACCCTTTGGTATTGGTGACACGTACAGACGACAGTGGTGGAAGCAGGGCTTTGACAAGTGGGTCTACCTTCCTGGACCTCTTCAGCAACCTGGTATTCCATTTGACGGCTTCCCTCCTTCACCTTCAGTGTCCCCCACTACGTCGGACGACGAAGAGGACCCGTTCACACTTCCTGAAGGTTTCCAGCCCCTACTGTTACCTCAACCTCCACAACAAAACTAGCCTGCCTATTTCCAGATATGCAGCCGCCCTACGACCCATACGCCGTACCCCCGTCTCCATTCACCTTTCCACCCTCACTTGCTGCTGGCTCCTTTCCACCCTCCACCACCGGACCTGCAGCACTCATGGCCCCAGGATAGCCCAGTCCCCTGCCATATCAACCACCTCAGGTCCCCCCCGCAGACCCCCGCCTTACTCCACTCAGCCCTTACCCACAGCCACATCCCTCAGGAACCGTCCCGGTGTACCACACCCCAGCAGCAGTCCCTGGACCGGTCCCCGCTGTACCATGGACCTGGTCTGGGGGTTTCCCCTTCGGGGGGGTTCCCTCCCCTTACGCCCCTGCACTTCACTCCCCGGCTCAGACGCTGCCAGGGACTGCTAGGAGTGCCGAGGAGGCGGCACGCTGGCTGGCGTATCGTCGGCAGGAAGAGGCGGCGGTGCTGGCTGCGTCAGGCTTGCAGGTGGGAGCTCAGGCCACCTATGGTGCTGGAGGGGTGCTCGCAGAGCGCCCCGGCACGGGCTACCCAGCAGGGGCCTTTCGTACCACTGGCGGGGTGCACGCAGAGCACCCCGGTGAGGGCTTCCCTGCAGGGGCCCACGCGACGAACGCTGGAGGGGTACAGGAGGATGAGCCGGAAGAGGAGCCTGTCGCAGACAATCCCTGCCCTCACGATGAGTACCGTAAACACCTCCTGTACGCAGAGACTCAGAGGCTTACGGGCGACGCCTCCGCTCAGCCGGCGTGGCTTATGATGGCGCGCAGGGACGGCAGCGAGCACGATTCGGCCTTCGCTGCTACTGCAGCCGGAGATCATCCCGACGCGGAACTCCTCGCGGTCGAGGCCGAAGCAATATGCCTCTCGGTGGACACTGCAGCTGATGCGAAGCCTGTGGCCAGCACCCAGGTGAAGCTGGAACCCCCGGATACTGGGGGCACCGCCAAAGACATCCCACAGGACACGAGGGCCGCCAAGGTGGCACCCCGCTGGAAGGAGAAGTTCCGGGCACTCTTCGAGGAGTTCTCCGAGGAGCTGCGTGACGCCCTCCCCATGATGTCCAAACTGCGGCGGTCGATGGAGGATGAGGCCAGAGTCACCCTTAAGCCGGACAAGGAGGGAGGACCTCCATTTCGCCGTCCCTACCGCATGTCTGTGGAAGAGCTTCGGCAACTGCGGGAACGCATCGAGCAGCTGGTGGAAAAGGGCTACATCAGACCCTCATCCAGTCCTTACGCGGCACCATGTCTCATGGTACCCAAACCGGGCCAGCCTAACACGCTGCGCCTGGTGGTGGACTACCGCCAGCTGAACTCTCAAACAGTGAGAGATCGGTACCCGCTGCCGGACATTCAGTTGATGTTCGACGAGATGCAGGGTGCCACCCACTTCTCCTCCTTCGACGCCGTGGATGGATTCTGGCAAGTCCCCATGGCTGAGGAAGACGTGGAGAAGACAGCATTCACCACCCAGATGGGCTCCTACGAGTGGCTGGTGATGCCACAGGGATTGCAGAATTCCCCGTCACAGTACCAGCGGAGGATGCAGAGAGCCTTAGGACACTTACCTTTCGTCCGAATCTTCATCGACGATGTGGTGGTGTTCTCGAAGGGTGGAGTCCAAGAACACTACGACAACGTCCGTACCTTCCTTCAGACCTGTCGCGAGAAAGGAGTATACCTCAAGGCCTCTAAGGCGCAGATGCTGAAGGAGTCTTTGAGGTTTCTTGGGCACACCCTGTCCAGCGAGGGCTGCAAGCCGCAGCACGACAAGGTGGCGGCAGTGCGCGACTGGCCGGCGCTCGAGAATGTCACTCACGTCCGGCAGTTCCTGGGCCTAGCCGGTTATTATCGTCGGTTCATTCACTGTTTCTCCGACATCGCGCAGCCCCTCACCATGCTCACCAAGAACGAGGTGGAGTGGAGATGGGGCCCTGAGCAGCAGTGGGCCTTCGAAGAGCTGAAAGCAGCACTGGTGGACGCCCCCGTTCTGGCCCCGCCGAACGTGAAGGCCGCAGCGGACGGATCAGCCCCCTTCGTGGTGCAGACCGACGCGAGTGGGGTGGCGCTGGGTGGAGTCCTGATGCAGGACTGTGGTGAAGGACTTAAGGTGATAGCCTACGAGAGCCGGCAGTTCTCCGCGGCTGAGCAGAACTACCACACGGGCGAGAGGGAGCTCTGCGGACTTCACCACTGCACCACGGTGACCTGGCGGCACTACCTGATCTTCACCGCCTTCAAGCTGCAAGGCGACCACCGGCCACTGGAATGGCTGATGGAGCCGGGGAGGGAGCTGAGTCGGCGGCAGGCACGATGGTACATGGATCTCGTGGAGGTGGGGGTCCCCCGCATGGAGTACGTGAAAGGGGCCCTACTACTGGTTCCAGACGCCTTGTCACGGCGACCCGACTACTCAGCGAAGACACCTCGGGAGGGCTTGAAGGAGGCCGGCATTCTCGACGCTAAGTCGGACCTCCCGAAACACCCCCTCTCTGTGTTGGACACCTCCGACCTCTTTGAGGAGGGCCCAGCCTTGGGCACCCTGACCCAGCTTGCTGAGGTGAACAGCTGGTTGGACGCGGTGGACACTCTGCAGCTGGCGGGGTTGGCTATGGAGTCCCAACTTGGTGCCAAGGAGCTTCGAGCCCCGCACCATTGCGAGGACCTCCCAATAGAGGTTGCAGCGGGTGTTGGGGGGGTGCAGACGCAGCACCCTGGCGCGGATCTCCCGACGGAGGTCACATCAGACGCTGGAGGGGTGCAGATGCAGCACCCTGGCGCGGATCTCCCGACGGAGGTCACATCAGACGCTGGAGGGGTGCAGATGCAGCACCCTGGCGCGGATCTCCCGACGGAGGTCACATCAGACGCTGGAGGGGTGCAGATGCAGCACCCTGGCGCGGATCTCCCGACGGAGGTCACATCAGACGCTGGAGGGGTGCAGATGCAGCACCCTGGCGCGGATCTCCCGACGGAGGTCACATCAGATGTTGGAGGGGTGCAAACTGAGCACCCCGGCGCGAACCACCTGACGGAGGTCACAGCGCCCCCCACGAGAGGGGCGACGCTGGCGTTTCAGCGTGCTTCCCTGAAGAAGAGTACAAGGGCTCTTCGGGGGGCTTTCAAGTCCCTTCGCGCAATGGGACGGTCCAAGCTACCAGGAAAGGCGGCATTGGAAATGCCAGCGGAGGCCTCAGAGCAACCTTGTGGCGTGGTGGCCTCACGCACCCGGTCAAAAACTGGGTTACCTCCTGCGGGAGGGACGTCGGGGTGCCAAGCACCCATAGCGCCTGCACAAACTCCGCCGCAGGTGTCAGCCAAGGTCCCTATGGAGCGCCCCAGCGGCACGGTGACCTCTCGCTCGCGGTCGAACACCAAATCGCCGCCCCAGCAAGAGGCAGTAAAGCCGGCGACACCTCCGACGGTGGTTCTGACTGACGCCCCCAGGACGAGGAAGCCCCCTGCGAAGAGCGCGTCTCAATCGCGGAGGGAATCGACGGGGCGGTTGCACCAGGCATTGTTCGAACGGCTACAGTCGAAATACGGGAAGTTCGACGTAGATGCCTGTCGCGGACCAAAAGGCCGCGGTCAGCTGGTGGACAAATACTGGGAAAACTGCCTAAAGGAGCAGTGGAGAGGACTTCACGTGTGGTGCAGCCCCCCACATGACAGCGACCATCTCACCATCGAGGCTGTACTCCGCACCTACGTGCATGAGTGGCGGCAAGACCCCGAGAACACCTCTGCAGTGTTCCTGCTGCCGGACCTACAGTCGCGCATGCCGCAGGGGAGGAAGCTTTTCAGACGCGCGGGGATGCGTATTGAGGAGGTCATCCCCACACATGACTCTCAGGGGAATCCCACCCAACTGTTTAAGGGAACAGATGGAGTGCTGCAGGACCTCCCATGGCCGATGCTGGTGGTGTATGCTCCACCCTCGAGGTCAAGACCGCAGAGGATTCGACACCAGCGAGTGCCCCCGCCAATTGTTGATGCAGGCAAGGCGTCAAAGATGCGGGACGCGCAGGGCACAGTTTCTGGAGGAGAATTCCTTGAGGCCCTGCGGGACGAGTACAGCCGAGACGGGCCCCTTCGTACTCTGCGGGAGCAAGTACAGTCAGCTCCCCATCACAGCACGAAGCACTTCTGCATTGTTGGCGAAGTGCTGTGGCGGGTAGCTGCGGGGCACTACCAGCTGGTCCTGGGTGAGGACTCACCCCTCCGGGAGATTGTGTTCCGCGAAGCCCACGACTCCCTGGCAGCGGGTCACACAGGGCGCGACAAGACACTTGAAAGGGTTCTTCGTCGATTCTGGTGGAAGAACGCCTCGGATGATGTGGGGGCTTGGGTGGCGTCCTGCCCCCCTTGCCAGGCTGTGAAACCCCGATCGTCATACCCTGATGGACTGCTTAACCCGCATTCGATCCCGTCGCGAAACTGGCAGGACGTGGGTGTGGACTTTGTCACCGGTCTACATTTGACCGAGCAAGGGAACGACGCGTTCGTCGCCTTCACCTGTAAGCTCTCGAAGATGGTCCACGTGGTCCCCATTAACTTCGGGGACAGCTCAGCAGCCACTATTGCTCGCATCTACTTCGACACCGTGTGGAGGCAGCATGGCGCGCCTATGAAAATTGTCAGCGACCGGGACCCACGCTTCCAAGACGCGTTCTGGAAAGAGCTGATGCGGTTGATGGGGGTCAAGGTGGCAATGACCACCCCTTACAATCCCCGATCTGATGGTCAAGCGGAGCACACCAACCGGGTCGTGGAGGATATGCTTCGCTCCTTCGTTCGTCGATGATAGTCCGGAGGACTGGGACCTGTACGCCACCAACGTCGAGTTTGCTATCAACGACTCGCGCAGTGACGTAACCGGTTTCACCCCCTTCGAGTTGTGCTATGGTGTGTCACCCATGTCACAGCTTGCTTGACATGTTTCTAGAAGCTGCCCAGTCTACCGATGGGCGACGCAAAGGAGGGGTGGGGACTGCACATGAATGGGCGTTTCGTTTTTCGTCGCAGCTGCGGGACGCGCGGGGTAGACTGGAGTTGGCACAGCAGCGGCAGCGAGATCTCTTCGATCAGCGCCATGGGCAGCGGGAGTATGCGGTGGGGGACCTCGTCTGGGTGGAAGCCAAGCACCTCACGGAGAAGCTCATGGACAGGTCCCTTTGCAGGAAGCTCAGCAAGCGCTGGCATGGGCCGTTGGCGGTAACGGAGCGGTTCTACAGTGACATGCAGGCGGGTCTTCCGGAGGCAGACCGAGGTGCTCCGGTGGCTTATCGACTGCAGCTCCCCCCACGCTGGCGTATACATGATGTGTTCGGCACGCACAACATCGACTGAAGCCATACGTGGGAGGGGCAGATGCGTTCGCGTCACGCCGACAGCCAGCAATCCCAGAGGCGGTGATAGTTGATGGACAACGCGAGGCCCATGTGGATCGCATTCTGGCTCGACGAGTTCGCATCTCCCGAGGAAAGGAGATTGTGGAATGGAAGGTACGCTGGACGGGCTACTCAAAGGCCCACGATTCGTGGAGGACTCGAGACAAGCTGGAGCGTGGAGCACCTCTGCAACAGCTTAAGGACTTTGAGACCGAACGTCTGGCCATGGAGGGCCAGGTACGTGACGCTGCATTACGTCGTCGAGAGCAACGCCGCGATACACCCAGTTCTGCTGCGGTGGCGTCAGGTGCCTCTTTAGCCTACCTGTTGGTGAGACCCTGGGAGGAGGAGTTTGAGAACCCCACCGACGAATGCCTTCCTTGGGAACAACGTGGAATGACGAGAGAGGGCGAGGTCACCTATGTCACTACCCTCGCTGCACTTGATACTCGGCCAGTACGGATATTGGTATTGTTCAGTGGAACAGGCTCCGTGGAAAAGGAGTTTGCCCGCTGCTTCCCAGCCTCGAGATCGGTAACTCTGGACGCTGACCCGCTTTGGCGGCCGACTCACGTGACGGCCATTGAGAGCTGGGATTATTGGAGGTATCCCCCAGGGTACTTCGACGTGGTATGGGCAAGCCCCCTTGTACCCAGTACAGTCAGGCCCGCACCACTGGAGGTCCGCCCGATTTCGTTACAGCGGACGCGTGCGTACAACGCACCCTAGACATCATCGAGTATCTCCGTCCTCAACACTGGTTTGTGGAGAACCCGATGGGCCGTTACCCTGACGCCCTGCGTTTCAGGCCAGTAATGAGCCATTTACCGGCGCCCCTCACTTGCACCTACTGCATGTATGGGAAACGATACATGAAACCTACGTGTATATGGGCGAGCTCGCCTCCGCCCGAACCCTTACTGCAGTGCTCTGCAGCGACTCCTTGTTCGCATCGACGTGCAACAGGAGTTCACCCTGATACTGCACAACTGGGACCGAGTGGTCATCGGAAGGGGATGCAGAAGTCACACGCAGTGTATCCAGTTCCAGAGGGTCTACTGCGGCATCTGTTCCAGCACTTGACTTTTGGAGGCACAGGAAGGTAAACGATGTTACGGCCATAACCCTTGGACCGAGTGCAACCTATCTACGGCAAGCAGAGTTTCGAAGGAGAAGACGAAGACTGAAGACCTGCCTTAGATATCGGTTGTGTGCGGTTGGGTGAATCCGGGATGAGCGTTGGCAGCGTGATCCTTGGTGAAGCCCTTCTGCTACGCTGATGAGCAGAGGAATCACGAGACCCCTGTACGCTATTGTATGTGTGATTATGCTTTAGTCGTGGTTTCAGGGGAAAGTCCACTCCTAACGGGGGGAGAGTTGTGCCAGGAGGCACGACGTACCTGCTGAGACACCCATAGTAGGGGGGTCTGATTTCGATGAGAATAAGAGTAGCGAACTATTAGGGAAATTAGTGAGTGGATGTGACATTGCCTGAGCGAACAGTTGGGGAAAATAATATGTGAGCTCAGAGGAGAGAATAAAGAGAGGTAACAGAGTTGGTCTCCCAGACTTGGACAGCAAATGATATAACTCTTGCTGTCTGGGTTTATGTTAAATAGTATATCTGAATATATGATATGATTCCTCAAGATAATAGAGGATAATAGTTTACTCCTGGGAATTCCCCTGGGACATGTGTCGGGGGGCATACGGTGAGACGTGTGACCCCCATGCACCCCTCAAATCACTGCCCACGACACACCTGTCACGGGCAGTGACTGTGGGCCGCGTTGGGGGGCATACGGCGAGTACAGTAATCACTCACCTTTAAGAAAACCGGAGATTTGGGGTCAGCCAGCTAATTCCACCAACTTGCGTACCCCCCCGCCAGCGCCAGCGTCCTATGGAATCGGTAAGAATTAGCAAGTATTTTCTTTCAATCAGCCAGCAATTCTCTTAAAAGTCCAATGATAAACACTTAAAAAGGCGACATTTTCAAAATTTTCCGCCTGCGGCGCCAGCACCCATATTTCTTATTTTCGAGGATTCCATAGCTCAAAAAAACCAGCCAGCTTTTCTCGACAACTTCGGTACCTCCCCCCCAAAAAAAAGCTGGCTGGTTTCTTATCGCCGGGTTTTCTTAAAGGTGAGTGATTACTGTAGGCGCATGTCCCGAAGTCAATAACGCAGACAAAATCGCTGGGTCAGGAGCACCGCCCTGCGTAACGTCAGTAAAGAACACTGCAGGGGATACTGTGCAGGAACCAGCGCTGAGCTGTGAAGCCAGCGGCAAGGGTCCTACTGGCATTGGTTCTCCTCCCCCCCTCAGGGCTGGTAGATCCTGCAGGGTTGACAGGGCCCGGGTGCAAGGGTGCCTGTCCAGAAGCAGCAAGGAAAGCAGGTGTAGAGGAAGGCTGCACCGGTTCAGGTGTGAAGGCACCGAAGGGAACCGGTGACACGGGTCTCACTGCAACGGAAGCAACCGGCACCTGCGTTTGCCATAGCGATCTCGGCTGCAGTTGGTGCTGGTGCGGTTGCTGTTGCTGCCAAAGCAGTTGTCGTTGCAGTTCCAGTTGCTGCTGGTGCACGAATTGCTGAAACTCCAGCTGCTGTTGGGAAGACACACCATCGAGACCCTGGAGGAGGTGGAGACTCTGCCAGCAAGCTATGCTGTCACGAGAAACACAGGAAACATAGACAGTGACAATCCTAGACTAGACAGCCTAGAAACTGTATTATTATTATTGAGCCACCCCATTCACACCATGCTCTGCCATGCCAATGAACACCACAAGGGGCCTAAAACACGAGCCCAAGATGCACAGCATAGCCACCCAGCATGGAGACAGGGCTCGGGTCGGAACTCAATGCACCCCTGTAAGGCACACCCCGCCCACCTCAAAGTGCATGATAAGGTGGGAGCACCAGAGGCTAAACTCCCACACTTCCACCGCGACAACTGTAATAAGTTAACAAAGAAAAGCAACCGACATATGAGGCACAACATGCACCCAGACATGTCTAAGATATTTAACTGCAGCAGGGATACCCCAAGCCTCCCCAGCACGATAATCACATGCCTTACCCAACTTGCTAACTCCGATATTAACCAATGCCTGCCAAGGGCTACGATAAGGCCCTGCTGCAATTTCACGCCCCGGCGAAGATGCACACTGTACTTTGCAAAAGATAACAAAAGCACACTCTCACCTACCAAGTTAAAGTGGTACCCCCACAATATACCGGCGAACCCTACCGAAACCCTACCAAACGAGACAGCGAATGGCTTCGCACAGGCCTATATAATGATAGGGAAGACAAAAAACTTTGGGGTATGGCTCAGAAGGGCAGAAGAGTGCCACACACAAAATATTGGGGCAAACCACCAACATTCGACCACAAGCGAATTCCTAAAAATGCTCTACGTAAAAACATGCCTTTTCGCAAAACATGGCCGAACAACCCGAAACTGCTGCACAACTATGAGTGGACACATAAAAAACGGGGACCACTTCAAAAAGGGCATTAGGGGCGTTACAAAGTGTGGTTTAGGGCGATGTAACGCTGTAACCATAAACCCAGCTGACAGCAAACACAACTATACCCCTGACCTACCAGCAACAACCCGAGATGAGCTCCCCCACCAACTGAAAGCGGCGATACCGCCCACCCAACCGCAGCGAAACAACCACCACGCCTCAGCCAACCCTAACAGAACCCTAACAGCAAAAGATGCAAAATACGCTGTAGGGCCCTGTATTCTATTTCGTGCAATAGGAAAACTTGGGGGAAGGTTCAGGAAGGCGTGGGGACGACATACACGAAATATGGGGACAAAATGCCGCCCCTCGACCACAAGCGAATTCCTCAAAATGATCTACGTTAAAATTCGAAAAACTGGAAGACTCAATGAAATACTGCCAAATTCTCACACAATAGTGGGACGGCACACCGAATACAAGAAACACCCCGGAGAAAATATTAGGGGAGTTACAGCGGCATATATAGGGGAATGTAACGCTGTAACTACAAACCCAGCACAGACGCAAACAAAGACATGCTGCAATAGAGGCTCACGACACGATAACAACACAACGCTGCAAAGTGCTGCGCTAGCTATAACCCCGATACTCATTACGCTGATAGCCATGCTCACGTGGTGGGGGGTAACACCCGAACGCATGAGGGGAACAAACGGCACTGGACATAACAACGCAACGCGCAGCCGCAGAGCTAGAAGAAAATTAACCGCGGTAAGGAACGCGGCGAAACCGTGGACAAGGCCACCCCAGGGCTACAAACTACTCAGAATAATTTACCGTAACGGCAAACCCATGAACCCACTGCACAATGGGAGAAATTCGAAGACGTGCAACAGGAGGCACTGGAAACAAGCGACCCCCGAAAACACCAGCCCCCCCTCACGGAACCAAAAAAGGGGGAGATAGGAGAAGACCGCCTACACATGCTCACATGGAACATAGCGGGACAAAGTGACGCCTGCCTCGACCTAGCAGAGGCAGTCAGGAAGAGACACCAGAACCAACTGGGTCTACAAGTGGTGGTGCTCACGGAAGTGAAGCATGCACACGACAGTGTGATGAGGAAATTCAGAGACCTGCAGTACACTGCAATAGGCACCAAAACAGAGGCGAAAGAAGCAGGCAGTGCTGCAGAGCAGCCAGTGAAAGGAGGAGTAGCCATACTCCTTAGCAACCCCTACGGCCACGCTCACAACCACCATGTGGTCCCAGCGAGACACCTGGAGGGGTACCTACTCCATGTGGTGTTACACCTGCCCGGGGAAGTAATGTACCACGTGCTGGGCATATACAACCCACCGGGAGCAGAGGAAGGGAAAACCAGAGACAAGATACTTAAGTACACAGCCAACCTGTTCCGAAGAACAGCGGAAAAACCGAACGAGCATGTCATTGTTGGAGGAGACCTGAATGCAAGCAACACCAGCACAGGAAGGAGGGTAACGAAAACCGACAGACAATGGAAAAAGCTCGCGGAAGAGTTGAACCTCCATAATGTAGGTCCAACGGTTAATACCACCCTGAACTGGGCAGAAAACAGAAACATTGACAGATGGCTAGCACCGAAGGACAAACGGGCCCAATACGAGAGGGGAAGCACCGCACACCTCACTCAATACCACACGAGTGACCACGAGATGGTCAGCCTTACGACCCTTCGGCTAGACAGCATAGGCACCCATGAACCATACGTGGACCAAGACCCCCACCCAGGGCAAGTGAAGCTGAACACGCCCCTGAGCAAAGCCCACAGGGAAACCCTCCAAAGCGTCCTCCTCAGAACACACGACTACGCCAGGACGGCTAAGCTGAAAGACATGATAGGGATAGCCACCCGATGCAGGGAAGAAGGCAACAAGCAAGTGGCACATGCCACAATAGACAGAGCAGGAGAGGCAGTGCTGAGTATACTCAACAGAGCAAACAATTGCGCGCTGAAGGACGAGGAACTACCGACGGTGATAACTGGAAGAACCTCCACCCATGGGGCAACGGACCTACTAATGAGCAAAAAGGATAGAAAAGAAAGAGATGCCGCGATACTCAAAATGCGGATGCACAAGAAAACCAAACGACAACTACGAAACCCACACACGGAACACACCACTCTCCGCCACCTGAAGGAAGGAGAAACAAAAGGCCCGACAAACAGGGACACCGCAGACACAAAGGAATGGGTCTCCTGGCTCACTGAGGAGGCCAAAAAAGAAAGGTCGACTGCACACAAAGTGGTCAAACAGCACTGGAAGCGAGCCAAACAACGGCATAATGACAAAACAGTAAGAGAATACTGGAACAACCAGAAAAGATACCACAAAAGGATTTATGCCAAGGCCCAAGAAACAGGCCATGCCCCCACGGCGAATATACAGGCCCTACAGGACAGGGAGGGCAACCTAACCGTGGGCCACAAGAACATTGCAAACGCACTAGTGGACCACATGGCCCACTCGGCACCATACAGGATGGAACACCGGAGTCTACCCGACCTAGCAACCCCACCATGGGAGGACCCAGCCCACAAGGAGCGACTTGTAAAGGCACCAAGACCGGACCCCAAGGGAATGGACCTCACGATAAGTAGACAGGGCTACAGCAAAGCAGTACACACCCTAAACAACAACAAGGCACCAGGCCCCACCAGAACCCCTAACGAAATTCTCAAGTACATGCCAGAGGACTTCCACGATGCCTTGCATGCGCTCATGCTGGAGATGTGGAACAGCAAACACGTCCCCCTCACTTGGAAGAGAGGGACATTCTGCTTTCACCACAAGAAAGGAGATGTCACCCTGCAGCAAAACTACAGGCCCATAGCCCTACTGGAGGGAGTATTCAAACTATACACCTCGCAAATAGCAAACATGCTCTCCACGTTCTGCGAAACACAGGGGATACTGGCCCAGGCACAGGAAGGCTCCAGAGAGAAAAGAAACACACTCAGACAACTCACGAGAGTGACCAACGCAATAGAGGATGCAAATGTCTCCGGACGGGAACTGCATGGCCTGTATGTTGACTTCGAAAATGCATATGGCTCAGTGGACCACAACAAGCTGCTACATACAATGCAATACCTTGGGATACCTGATGAGCTTACACAAGTAGTGCGAGATGTCCTAGGTACACAAAGTCATGACACTATGTCAATGTACACCAGGGTAGGGGGGGAAACCTCTCACGAAATGGTCCAGGTGCAAAGAGGTCTCCTCCAAGGAGACAGCATGAGCCCCCTCCTCTTCATAATATACCAGGAACCACTGTTAAGATGGCTGGAGGTGGGGGAGCATGGGTACCAACACAAACACGCAGCCGAGCAGGAAAGGCTGGGCCCCCTCAGGACGACAGCAGGGGCATTCGTCGACGACCTGCTCATACTATGCCCCACGATTTTCCACATGCGAGCCCAGCTACACAAGCTAGAGACATTCTCACGATGGAGTGAACTCAAAATTAACCTTACCAAGTCAGCCATAACCGGCATAAAAAATGGGGTCTCCATACCAGAACAACTCCATAAGGACCTCAAAACGGTTGGGGTGGATGGTGAGCTGAGTCACTTCAAAATACTCAAACCGGAAGACACATACAAGTACCTAGGAGTACTACTGGCATTCACAGGCAGATGGGACAAGGAGAAGGAAGCTGCCAGGGAGGAAATGAACCACAGGATACAAGCACTACTGCGCTCGCCGCTGACCCCAGACCAAAAAGAGTACTCCCTCCACTCTGCAATACTGGGAAAGTTCAGATATGGACTACACTTAGGCCTCTACACCGCGGGTGAAATAGATGACTTCAACAAAGTAATAGGTGGGGCCACAAAGAACATACAAGGCCTACCCCGTAACGGAACACCGAACATTTTCACCACACAGGAAAAGGAAAGATTTGGATTGGGCATGGTGCCACTCCAGGCAGTCTACGCCCAGGCAATTTGGAGCGGACTGCTGGAAGCCATGCACAGTGAGGAGGACAGAGGAGCCGTACGGGGCCCTGCGTGGAGGCAAATAAACCTGAGGTCAAGACTCAGAATGTCCCACGTCAGCAGGTCCACCAGAGGACTGATAGAATACCACTGCACCACACGCAAGAATTGCACAGACCTTGACAAACTCTGGGGGGGACACCAGACAAAACACAACACACTAAGAAAACTCAATGCCCTTCTCAGATACAACATTACGCCCCAAGGAACAGAAGGGATGCTCGAACAACTCCAGACCCCAGTACCGAAGATAATGGAGCAACTAAAAGGGGCGACAAGAAGAAAGTCTGACAAAGAAATGGAAGGAACCACGAGAAAAACAAAAGCTGGCAAAATGATGGATGGGGACCTGCCGGCGCCTCCGGACTGGCAGGCGATGTATACAGACCAAACCGCCAAGCTCACAGTACCCAAGGACACGCCGACTGCGATAAATTTCACGACGTGCCTCAAACTATTCACGCATTTCCCGGACCTAGCCTTCCTTACCACTAGAGATGGCCAACACGCAATTAGTCAGGTAAACGTCAGGGAACAATGCACGGATGCAACCCTCAGCGCAGACCGCAGTGCCATAGCAAAAGGCCTAGCGCACCTGTACCCATACCTTTGCGAAGCCCAGCCGAGGAACATAGCGAAGCCAGGGGACTTCTATGACAGCCTCACAAACCGACGGCTGAAGCAACAATACAGAAGCATGCCCAGTGAGGGGCCGTTGGACCCCCACACGATGCGAACCAACCTCCCGCGCCTCAACCCGGGACAAATACGGGCTAAAATGACGGAATGGGAGGCGAAACTGGTCCCCAGAGAAGAGATTCATAGGCAACTCTCCCTGCACCCGCTCACAAGAATTAACGAGACAGAAACCAACGGTCAAACGTGGGGGGAAGAGCAGGAAGTCCCACAAGACCTCCACGAAAACCCACAAACTAAGTGGATAGATGAGGTAGACCCCATGGCGAGAAAAATGGAGGCAGAGAGCTTTGATAGGGGCCAAACGATAGACAAACCGAAAGAAATTGTGGCAATGAGGACCCTACTCATTGACCCAACGGACCCGCACTCCCAAGTGACACAGTACAGAACCCAGTGGAGGCACCCAACAGGGGAAGACTCCTACTCGTGGAGCACAAGAGAAACCATAACCGACTTCTTGAAACTCGCAAAACGAAGGGGCCAAAGTGCGACCACCTTCCCAACCCTGACAAGAAGGCTACGAGCCAGGGGCTCCCAAGTAACCCACCCCAGAGGACTCAGGGAGATACTGGCCGGTAGGCCCCACCTGGGACAGGCCTGGCCCACACTACATGCGGGAAACCTCACCCTGGACCCGACGGAAACCAACCCGGGCCAGGACATTGCGGACAACAGAGAACACCACTGCCAACTGCGGATGGAAGGGGACCTCGCCCACAGCTACCACAGGAACGGGAAGTACATAGGCACCCTTACAAAAGAGAAGCTTCTCAGGCTACATGAAAGGTACACCCAAGCAGTGGGTACCACACACCACCAAACCCCGCACCAACGCACGCTACGCACCGAGATGTGGGAGGACCATAAAATACAAGTCTCAACATTTGAGGAAGAAGTAGGGCACCTACTTATTAGATACTCAAGCAAAGAAGAAAAGGAGGAAAGGAAAAAGAACCTACAAAACCACTGGACATTCCCCGCCCAGATGCAAAGAGCACTACAACAGGCATTCGGACTCAACACTGAACTATTCGCCTCACCCCTCAATGTCCACCACAACACCACGAACTACTACGCCAAATATGACAGAGACAAGGTGTTCGGGGCCAGAGGCTCAGCCTGGACTGCAAACTGGATGAAACTGGGGGCCTACCAGTTCAACCCAGAATACACGCCACAGGACCTCAAGAAGGCACTGGACTTCGCCATTGCAGCCACCACCACACAGGACCCGGTATTCGGGGTCGGAATATACCCGACGTATGAAAAAACCCCCTATAGGAAACTTTACAACGCACATGCAGGGCACCTAGTGCACGAACTGCTTGAAATACCGCAAGGCAAATTCACATTCCTGCCCCCTGACCACTGGATGGGTGCCACACACCAGCAAGCGAAGCAGTGCAACTGGAACCTCAGGGTACTGATTGTTGCCAACAAAGCGGGGTGGCAGGCCCACTGCGGAGACCCAGACGTTGCTGCGGATTGCATAAGACAAGCACTCACAACCTGCCCGCAGAGCAAGGTCCGCACGACCACAACCGCCAAACAGCCGGCAAGGGAGGCGAACCAGCATGACAAGCACGAACCAAACCAAAAAGGATACACCCCCGGTACCGACTGCATTATTGACACAAGACCATGGCAGAGATATGAATTCCCGGAGATTAAAACAAAGGACATGACGGACGCAATGGGAAGAATGTGCAACACAATGCCGCACATAAGGAACGACCTCTGCCCCCAGTGCCTCAACGTACAGACAGAAATTGAAACCTGGTGGGAGGACGGCTACCTCCATGTGGAGGATGGACCAGCCAAATGGGAACTCCTCCCCGGTAGCAGGGGAGGGAAATGGGACATTCACCCCCCCACAGTGCAACAGGTGATAGAAGCGAATACCTCGCACACCAGACTCAGAAGACAGACTGATGCCCAAATGCTATGGGACAAAGTGGCGAGGTCAAAAATTGTCAGATACCCCGCCGACTTCTGGCCCGAGCACGAGCCGGGGGTCCAAGGGAGAAGATGGAAACTAATGAGAGACCAGACAGAAGACCCCAGGAACCTACCCCCGAGTGACACACCAGCCCAACTGACATACCCCCCCCCTCAAAGGGCACACGAAGCGACCTCGTACCTATACACGGACGGCAGCAAGAGAGAAATTGACACAGAGGAAGGAGGCAAAGAATGGGCCTCAGGAGCTGCAGTATGGGACCCCAGGTCCGGAGAAGGGGAGGCCCACATGATTAGATGGGAAGGTGAGGACCAAGAGGTGAACAGAGCCGAGCTTCTCGCCATACAGAAAGCAGTCACACTCCCGCCGCCACCAAGCGGCGAAGGACTCACCATTTGCACGGACAGTGCCAACTCCATTAGACAACTGGAGAACATGAGAACAAAACCCCACAGCATGGAACACCACCGGCAAAGAGACCTCCTGTATGCCATACTGGTCAACATAGAAGCGTTGGTAGCAGCGGGGCACAAGGTCTCTTTACTGAAAGTCAAGGCACATACAGGAATTGCGGGAAACGAAAAAGCAGACGAAGCAGCCAAGCAAGCATGCACTACAGGGACCCTCACGGAGGCATGGGATAATAACGAAACAATACAAGTCAAACCCATGGTACCAGATGAAGACTCGGGCAGCAGAGAGCTACAAGGAAAGCTCGCCGTCCAGAAATATGTGACCACATTACTACGGGAACAGCAAGCCCGAGGAAACAGCAGGCTCACGGCAAAAACTACCGAGCTTCAGGGAGAACCCACAACATGGACCCACCAACTGAAAACGAAGCACATTTTCAGGTGGGAAGCACACCATGACCAAGCACAGCAAAATGAAGAGGAGCAAGCAATGATGCGGGACCCGAAGCCCAACCAGCAGCAACAGGCCGACCAGACCAGAGATGAAGAAGACAGACAAATAAAAGCTATGATGGAACAAAAGGAGGATGAAGAGATGCTCCTTATAAGAGACATACACAAGCAACAAGACCAAAGGGAGACAGAAGGCGAAACAGGCCCCACCCGGGGAAGCGGCCCCACACCTGCAGACACACCACCCCAACCCCGTGAAAGGGAAGAAGTGTTTGAGGAACTCAACGAACTCGTGGAGAGACTCGAGGCGACCCAAAAGCAGCACAATGATGAGGAAACCTTTGAGATGCTCAATGAACTCATTGAACAGCGGGAAGCACCTAAAGGGGGACCGACAAATGTAAGACAAGCTCACCATGACCGGGTCACGGAGGAATCCAGAGTCCATGCGATGATGCAGGACCCGATGCCCAGAACAAGATGGAAGCAACGAAAGCACGACATGACACACAACAGAACGAAAAATAGGAACGCCCCTCCGGTCCAAGAGAACAAGGCCACCGACAACTGGCTGAACGAAACAATGGGGCACCTCAAGGGAGACATGCCGCTACACAAAATAGCGAACGGCTTCTGGAAACGAGCCACCTTTGCGGCGCGGAAAACAATACTCAAATGCAGACTGAGAATACTGCCAGCACAAGACTACGAGACGGCGAAAAACTCAGCCGGAGGAAACGGAAAGTGCACCCTGGAAGGATGTCGGCACAAAGGGGTGGATTACGCGAAGGGCTTCCTCATGAGAGTGGGGCACGCCCTAGGTGGGTGCGACAACCCACAAATGCGGGGAATGTTCTCGGACAGGGCGGACGCCCACGCAGACGAACTTAAACACATACTTGACCACCATAGGAAAGGAGGATGCAAGGTCCTTGCCTACACCGGAAAAAAGAGGGACCCAGGTATTAAGCCAAGAGTACTGCCGAACTACATACTTACCAGAGGGCAATGCAGACACGACGGAAAGAACAACCCAGGCAGAAATGATGGACCCGACACAATACCGAGTTTTGTAGACATAGTCATGATAGAGGGCCTGGAG
>LGRX02002411.1:0-36491 GCA_001247695.2 Cymbomonas tetramitiformis
GCTTCATGAAAGCCGGTTCGTACCGGCGCCCTGGATTATCGAAGCGAAAATTGTCGGATTCAACCCAGACCACGTATGGACCGCGGCGCCCACGGAACATGATGTTCCCGAAGGGACGTATGATGGAGAATTTGGAGAGCGGCCCCCAAACGGTTACGTGGTCGTGCGGCTGTACCACCCGCGAAGGGAGCAGTGGCTGGAGTGGCAGGAGTATGCACAAATTGTGGAATCGGAGGCGGAGTGTCCGACACACACGGATCCGTCCGACGATGATGAGGAGTATGTTAGTGAAACTAGCGAAGAAGACACCAATTAACATGCTCGGCCTGTTTGCGCACTTAACGAAATGTAATGAGATGTAACAATATTGAGCATAAATCATCTTTGTGTGTAAAACGCGTGCGTGCGTGCGTGCGTGTGCGTGTGTGTATGAGACCGCCCTGGACGGCCTGCCCTGGTGGACCTCAAAAGTCATTATGATGCAATGTCGCAAGATCTGATTATGCATGCATGTACCCGACGGTGCTGTGTGCATGCACGGGGTGGGGACCGATTGTATCGGGGAGGCTGCTTCGCTCCGCGCCGAATCAGGCGCGTGGCGCGTGTGGCGCTCTCCCCGGCGCCGTGCCTTATGCTGCTTCATCTGCGGTTGCGAATCAGCGGCCAAAGAGTGAGCAGCGGCGCTTAAAATCGTGGGTGGGATGGGGTGGGGTATCCCGGGTGGGTCGGTGCGGGGCGCAGTATGTTGGCCAGGTATCAATGGCGTGCCATCCCCATGCGGATACGCCATGTAGGGTTCTTCACGTGCAGTCGGGGCTACCCAAAGAGCTGGAGGGGCTAGGCATGCACGTGGTGCCCCCTCCCATGTCCTGCGGGTCCAACGGGGACTGCGTATTGGTTGACCTGGAGAAGGCGTGCCTGCTTGTCTGGGCCGCATGCTGTATGGCCACCCTTCGTATGGTGCAGAACCAGTGCGAAAGACACGGGTGCACGCTTGCGCATCTGGTGAAATTGCTGGATTGCTGGACGGCGGCTATGGAAGAATTGGAATCCCCATCACCGGCTGATTCAGCGATGATGACTAAACGGTGTGAAGCTTTCGCGCTGGGGAACCGTGAGGAGAACGTCAGAACTGCCTGGGGACGGGTACAGTCTTTTTGCAAGCTCCATCGCTTCACCCTGCGTGAAGGGGTTGACCCCACGGCACTGCACGATGCGTGTGAGCTGCGCATACGTGTATGCCACCAGAAGATTGAAGACTGTAAGGCGGAGTGCGCGCGGATCTTGGAAACGATCGTGTGCGTGAAGGATTGTCCCCGCTGTTCATCGCTTTTCACAAAAGCTACAGACCGTGCGGTTGCGAATTTTCTGACGCCCTCTTCCCTGTTCAGCACGCGTGAGTGGGACCCGCGGGTCGAGCGGGACGAGCGGTGTCTCCGACCAGGGGCGAGGTATTCCGTGAAGGTGGACTGGGAGCGCGCGAAATCGGAATATCCGGGGATCTGGGGGAAGGTGCTTGAGCATCATCACGTCAGCATGCAGAAGGCGGTCCAGGTGTCAGGGGTTGGCCAGTTCTTGCTATCCCCAGCTGTCCTCCTGCGCAACCTGGGGAGCTGGGTGCAGATGTGGCACACTGACCTCTTGCTCCGGAGCGGCGAGGAGGCAGTTTTCCCTACCCAGTTTTCCTCCGGGATGTTCCTTGACGAGCAGAGCTACACGGAACTCCTGCCTGATTCGGTAGATGGAAGGCATTGGCAGCGGTGCGAGGACGGCGCGTTCCACTTCACACTCGATCACGCAGCGTCCGGCTTTCCGTCAGCCACGCCGTTAAGGCGCGTCCGTTTTGCTGGCCCGCCGGGCAGCGTCATTGTTTGGCCGGGGGACAGGACTGTGCATCGGGGGCTTTGCCGGGTTGGGGAGGTGCCTGGTGGGGGTCGCGGCCTGCGCACCGCGGCCACGATGTCCGCAATTCTCTACGGCGCCATCAGCACGGAGGCTGGAGTCCCCGCCACGCACGACGCAATCCGCGCCGAGCCGCTGGGGACGTTGTCCCAGTATGGGATGCCATGGCACATGCAATGCCTTGCTTGCGGCGACGCAATACGGTTTGGAGGGAGCTACGGGAGCCTGCCTGAAGTATGGAGCTGCGATCTGTGCGTGAAGGCGGATTTTGAGTGTGACCCGTTGCAGGGAACTAGCCTCCAGCAACCCGGTCTGGTGATGTGTGGCCCATGCTACGACTGGCGCAACCAGCATGCGGTTGGGCCGCCCCGAGTGGTGCACCCTTTGCACCTCTCCAGCCCATGTCCCAACTTCGAAAACATGGAAGGCTGGTCAAAGCTGCCACCCCCGGAGGCGCGGCTGCACGCCACTCTCAAGATGTCCGACCTCGTCCTAGCCTGGGAAGTGCTGGAAGCCTTCGTTGGGAAGGAAGCGTGGGATGCGAGGCCGGAGGCAGAGAAGGAAGAGCTTGCCCGCATCACGTGGAAAGATGGTCAGAGAGTAGTAGATCCTCCGCGTGTCCCTGCACGCGTGGGACCGCTGACATTCGATGGGTCCGCAGACACACAGCGGACGGACACCTGTCTTCTCTACCAGCGGATGGGTGTGCATTGCCCCGGACTGCGCAGTCTGGTCTTTGGAATCCTGAAGGCGTGCAGGGCCTCAAACCTAGCAACGTTTAAGGATCGTGCGATCCCCACCAGGAACGTGGGGCACTTGTTCCATTCATCTGGTGGTGCGGTGAAGGTGAATAACAAGTTGGCAGCCGTACTTGCCGACCGAGGCAGGTTGACCATGGAGTTCGCGCTGGGCGTGGCTGTGAAGCTCACGCACAACTTCAACGGCGAGTTCCCGAACTTCAGTGGGCGGGAAGATGCAAAAAAGGGGGGTCCCCAACGCAGTTTGCTGGTCCGCTGTGACTGCTCACAGCAGGATGGGGGTGACGAACCACGACCCGCGGTGTGGGATGGACGCTGGGAAGCGCGACCGATGGCCGCTTGCCAAAATGCTGAGGGGTCGCGATTGGCGCAGCCCGTGTGTACTCCCTGCATGGATCCCGATCGCACTGGCGCAGATGACGCAGCGACAGCTACCAGCCCCACTGGTACCGCAGAGGCGCAGCCGCGGGTGGGGCCCTCTCCCCAGACGCCAACGGCTACTGCGGACTCGGCCGCTGCGGAACCCATGGACACCCAGGCCGACCCCAACGCAGCGACACCTGCCAGCCCAGGTGGGTGCACCCTCGCTCAGTCTGCTGACGCTGTGCAGTTCAGACACCCTAGGTGTATTGCGCTTGAAATGAGGGGTACGTGGGTGGTGGGATCGCACTGGCGCAGATGACGCAGCGACAGCTACCAGCCCCACTGGTACCGCAGAGGCGCAGCCGCGGGTGTGGCCCTCTCCCCAGACGCCAACGGCTACTGCGGACTCGGCCGCTGCGGAACCCATGGACACCCAGCAGGCCGACCCCAACGCAGCGACACCTGCCAGCCCAGGTGTGTGCAACCTCGCTCAGTCTGCTGACGCTGTGCAGTTCAGACACCCTAGGTGTATTGCGCTTGAAATGAGGGGTACGTGGGTGGTGGGATCGCTCTGGCGCAGATGACGCAGCGACAGCTACCAGCCCCACTGGTACCGCAGAGGCGCAGCCGCGGGTGGGGCCCTCTCACCAGACGCCAACGGCTACTGCGGACTCGGCCGCTGCGGAACCCATGGACACCCAGGCCGACCGCAACGCGGTGACACCTACCAGCCCAGGTGTGGTGAGAATGGCTGAGGCAAGGGCGGTTGCCCCGACTGGTGTTCAGCGAGGACGGTTCTACGACGCCGACAACCATCATCTGCTCACCAGGGACGACAGAGGACATATCATCGACAGCGCCTTGGACTGCAGCTTCGGATCCGTTACTGAGCCAGGCGCGTGTCAGCCAGCACACCGGAGGCAGCTGGTGAACGTGCAGGCAGCTCCTACAGACCGTTTAGTGATTATGGCGGATGTGCAGGCGTACCTGCGGACTGCGGGGCTACGAGCCGTAGACGTGGTAGGCGACGGCAACTGTTGGCTCCACTGCGTTGGCTGGCACCTGCCACAAGCGGAGGGTGCTAAGGTACTAGCGAAGGGTGGTAAAGTGCGTGTCCAAAACTGTCGGCAAGCCATACAAGCGTTCTACGAGATGCATCCGGAGTATTACAACTTTGACATGGCGGAAACCCTGGGCCAGCAAAATGCAAATGGAGATATGCATTATGTCTCCCTGTCCAATATCCTAGCGCAGAAACAGCGGTATGACGACCCCCAGTTCTGGCACATCATCGCCAACATGACGGGCCGCGTCATACAGATGTACATCAGCTGGCCGTTGGTTGACCTGAATTGGCCGCTTGCCTCGGCTCCAACTCCAGAGGAATTCCCGAACAACGCGCCCTTCGCCATGGAGTTCATCTGCCCCCACGAGGGTGTGGTGGTGACTAGCCGCGAACCTCTACGGCTGTGGAAGCTGTTGGAGCATCCCTTTTGCGCGGGGCATTACATGCGCATCCTGCCGGATAATGAATAGCGTGTTAGTAGGCGCATCAGGGGAAAGGGCGTGGCGCAGCCCCCTAGCAGTAACATTCAAACTTATTTTAATGCAGATTGCAAACAGCCCCATAGATACACTGCGATAAGAATGCACGCTAAGGGGTAGGCCGCACGCTATAGTACAGGTTGCTCAGGAGACCGCACGCAGTATCCATTTGTGCGCGAAGTCCGTGGAAGCTGGGAGTACGAATCCTGTGGTGTATTTCCTGCTTGCTGGAGGCTGCTCCGCTCCGCGCCGAATCAGGCGCGTGGCGCGTGCGGCGCTCTCCCCGGCGCCGTGTTATAGGCTGCTTCATCTGCGGTTGCGAATCAGCGGCCACAGGGTGAGCAGCGGCGCTGCGAGTGGTGGGTGGGCAGGGATGGGCGAGGGTGCGTGTATTTCCTGCCTGCTTCACCGCCTACCCAGTTGACAGTTGCAGGTACCAAGAGGGCATGCTTGCTTGTATCACATACGCTTGCGTAACGTTTGTCATGCGCATGTGCAGGGGGGACAGGCACGAAGACGAAGCGACCCCGTCTGGCCGCCTGTGATACCCATGACGGCGGCTAAACGGCCAGCTCCGGTGGGGCTCCTGGAACAGTTCAACGACCTGGCGCCGAAGATACACGCCGGTATATGCCTTAAGTCGGGCATGCACGCTTCACCCGGCGGGGAAGGGTGGCTTCAGGGGAACTTCGACATTCTCCTTGAGAACGTGTTTAACAAGTGCGCGGCTTTCCAGCTGCTGCCTCCTCTGAGCCAGGAGCACACGGTGGCCAAGGGCAAATGCGGCCAGTGGATCAAGCAGAAGATGCGCAACAACAACAAGAAATTTCAAACGCAGTGTGTGTCCCCTGCGACCTGCCGGCAGGATGTCCTCGGCGAGGCAGAACTATGCACCGCTTGTGCGCCAAAGGTAACGGCGAACATCACGGCCATGCTGCAGTTCGACAGGTTCATCGCCGGCAATCCGCAGTGTACGGGACTCAGGGTGACCACGCCCGAGGAATCCAACGTCCTCCGTGCGAGATTCCCTGGGCCGTGGCAGCAGGCTGTTGATGCCGTAGCAGGGGGTCCCCCGGGTGCATTTCACCCTGCGGTTGCGAATCAGCAGCCGCATACAGTGGCAGCTACTGCTTGCGGCAGGGTGGCGACGCATGCACCGCAGGTAGCGGCGGATCCTGCTGGCGGCGGGGTGGCGGCGCATGCACCCCCGGGTGGAGTTCGCACTGCGGGTACGATTCAGCCACCGCAGGTAGCGGCGGATCCTTCTGGCGGCGGGGTGGCGGCGCATGCACCCCCGGGTGGAGTTCGCACTGCGGGTACGATTCAGGCACCGCAGGTAGCGGCGGATCCTGCTGGCGGCGGGGTGGCGGCGCATGCACCCCCGGGTGGAGTTCGCACTGCGGGTCCGATTCAGGCACCGCTGGTAGCGGCGGATCCTGCTGGCGGCGGGGTGGCGGCGCATGCACCCCCGGGTGGAGTTCGCACTGCGGGTACGATTCAGCCACCGCAGGTAGCGGCGGACGTGCAGGACAATTTTATTGCGGACATCGGAGTCTGGGTGAAGTACTTGTCTGAGTGCCCGTGGGTGACGTTCGACCCCGCAACACGTATATTCAGCGATGATACCAACCACATGACACAGTCGCAACTTCCCGAGAGCCACGCGATATGGGTCGGCGAAGTATGTGACGCGCTGAACCTCCTGCGCCCGTTCTTGACGATGGTTCCGGTCCCCCCTGCGCAAGGACGTCGACCCCAGGGCGCACATACCACCCAGCCCCGCACCCAGGAGTCGCGCCCAGCCCAGGCGCCGGAGCAGCCAACACACTTCAAGATAAATCAGGCCGCAGCACCGGCCCCGGGGGCATTGCCCACACCGGAGGAGGCAGTGAGCCCATTACCCACTATCATGACAGAGGCGGCGTTAAGGTCCTCCCTGGACGAGCAGTCCGAGGAGGATGAGGAGGTGGTGGCTCCCCAGCAGGCTCAGGAGGTCAGGAGGAGTCCGAGGACCATTGTAACGTCGCCGCCATCCATGGAAAAACGACGAGCCAGGAACATAGCCAGGAATATGGCCTTGATGAAGGGTGTGATGGATGCTAAGGGCGCCCTGTTCCCCGTTGGTGACACAACACCGGCGGCAGCGTTGGCCTTGCTGCAAACCGTCTCGGACGAGCGCCTGAAGGACCACATCACCGCGCTGCAGGGAACAGGCAAAAAAGTGAGTCTGACGATGAAAGGGAGCTTGTTTACCCTTCAGCAACCAGCGACATTTGCGGGTTACGCAGCGCTTAGCAAGCAGTCCTTGGACGCGCTCAACACGCCACTAACAAATGAACTCAGGCGGCGTGTGAACAGCAACCCGGAGCTGCGAGCTCTCCTGCCAGTCGCCACGCCAAAGAGCACTGCAGCTGAACCCCGGAAATCCAACCGTAACGAGGGACCGCCGGCTGCCGGCAGCAACAAGCGCAAGAAGCAGGCCTGCCCGGCTGATGCTCGGCAGGTTACTGTGTCAGGAGCAACAATGGCCGAGCTCTTGCCGATTTCGCGGAAGGGCGCGTTTGATCGCGCCGTCAGTGGCGGTGTAGAGTGGTTGGTGGCTGCTGGCAAAGCGGAGAAGCTCACGCAGTCCGCTGTCAAAATACTGTCGGGCCGTATGAAGACACAGCTCTGGGAGACGACCACGTACGGCGAGGAGTACTCAGTGGAGCATGCCTCCGGGACGTGGAGTGGAGCAATCGTCAAGACTGTCCATCGCATCACGGTGGAGGAGTGGTCTGAGGTGCACGATTATTACTGCACGGCGGTGGCCAGTGACAATGGCGCCAACCTGCAGGTCAAGTTGCCCGCGGTGCTCCTCGACTTCGCCATTTTTCATGCGGAGTTCGACGCGCACGCATTCAACTCGGCGATCATCCCGAAATTCGGCGAGTGCCGGGTCCCGGATGTGCACATCTGCGAGAAGGGACTGCTTTGGAGGACATCGACCGGGGAAGAAATGTGCATGTCCAACCTGCCGAAGTTGCTCAGCATGCGCGACACGGTCCCGCCGGGTTTACAAGTGGACGGAAATGCGGAGCCACGACCAGCCGGTGAGTGGGGCACGCCTCCCGCAGGCAGCTCGCATGCATGGGTTGTGACATGCCGATGCCTGCAATGAGCAACATGAGGATGAATGTCGAATCTTGCGCCGTGTGCACGCAGGTGTATCTGGTGACGCGTAGCCTGGATTGCAACGCTGGCGATACCCCAAGCTGCTGGCTGACCAGTGTTCCTGAACCAGAAGCTTGAAAGCAGGCGCATACGACTTGTACCGCAGAGGAAACGCGCAACCGTACAAGCCTCTGGCATGAAAGCTTAGGATGTCAACCACGAACACCAGCTTCCGATTAATGCAGATTGTAGGCTATGCGAAGTGAAAGACCGTATGTGGCTAGAACAGACAATTTTGAACTGTATTGTATCTTTGGAATAAATCAGTTTGTGTTCTCCGACGGAAACACGCGGTCACTAAGCACGCGTCACGCTGCACACGCCATGCACCGAGCGACCGCCGCGTATCGATCGGGCGCTCACGCGAGCAGCAACGATGCATCTAACGAGGTGTCTGCCTTCATGATGCAGGTGCTGTCGGTGCCCCCCCTCAACGGATGTGCTGCGTGCAGGTCGGTGACACGGAAGGGGTGATTTGCGGCAGGTATGCGCGGTGATGGCCGAACTGGATGACGCCGTCATCCTGCGTAAACTGCAAAGCCTGGATATTGGGCAAAGCATGACACCCAAAGTGTCACGGTTTGGTGTGGACATCGGATGGATCCCAAGGAAGGCCGGCGGCCGCCTCACGAAGACGCAAAAGGACACAAAGCTCCGTCAGCTTGGTCAGCTTGCTGACAGATTGACAACTCTCGGGTGCATGATCGATAATAGGATGCGGATAACAAGCTTCCGGGGACCGCCTGTGGGCCCCAGAGAGCTAGCAGGTGAGGGGGCGAGCCCGGTGGACGGCGCGCGGGGGAAACGGCGAGCCGGGGGGGAAGCCGTCACGTGCCAAACAGCGCAGCTCCCAACCGCGTGGGATAACCGGCACGTGACCGACGCCCGGCTACTGGAGTTGGCGCAACGCGCTTACCGTGACATCAAGCGCCCAAGCATTCGCTCCCTCTTCACCCCCGACGACTTGTGCACGCTGGGCATACCTGATCAGGTAGGGCGCGCCGGAAAGGAGCACAAGGGAAGGATTGACGTGCTCATAGGCCGCATGCAATCTCTGGGAGTTCAGTTTGATCAAAGGCACCGGGTCATTGCCATCTCCGCTGGCCACCAGATGGAGGCGGCCCCAGTGTTTGCGGAAACAGCGGATGATGATTCTCAGCAGGCGAGGATACCCAACAAGAGAATGCGGTATACCCTGGTGGGAGGAGCCGGCGCAGATGGGAATGATACGAACCACGACCTGGCGGACGCACGGGCCGTGGGATATATGGGAATGTGCCATTGCGAGGAAGGGGGGTCGTCAGATGCCCCCACCCCAGCCGAAAATGCATACTGGGAGGAGGTGTTGGATTTGCCGGACATCCCGGAAGAAGACATCGTGGAGGAGACGGACGAAGGTGGTGATGCGGAGGCGGACCTCCTCTCCATCCCGGACTTTCTTTACGATGTACGCCCTGCTCGGACAGGACGTGGAAACGCCTGTGCGTCTTTCTGATACATCATGTAGTGCGTATTGTAGTATGTACGTCATGCAACATGCGCAGGGGCATGCAGCGCACGCAGAATATGCACAGAAACTAAGCCAGGAGGGGACGGCCACTCGCAGGAACTAGCTGCAAAGGCGGGCATGGAAATCGAGGTGGAAGAGGCGTCCGCCTTGCTGCTGGCTCATCACGCAGAGGTGACGGTGTACGCGCCGGTGCCGGCGAAAGAGGTGACGGTGGACCCTCCGGAGGCAGGGAAAGCGGTGACGGTAGACGCGCCGGAGCCAGCGAAAGTGGAGACATTGGACGCGCCAGAGTCGGCCGAACTCAGTCCCAAAAAGATGGATCCGCTTCTAACGCATGGGCTGGCGAGCCCCCACGGAGTGACGCTGCAGGAAGCTGTGTGGTATTTGCTGGACATGAAACGGCGGCAGCAGTGGACAGACGCGCACTTCAACACGTTCATGAAAATCTTGAAGATGCTGCTGGGTGGAGCAAACACCAATTTACCGGGGTCGCTCTGGCACATGCTACGCCTGATTGGTGCCGAGACCGTGTGGGACTACGCAGTGCATGTGTGTCCGAAGTATCACAGAACGTTTCCAGCAGAGACCAAGAAACCAGCGCAGGAGAAATGCGGGGTTCCCATCGCGTGGGATGCGGCGGGAGTGCCGGTCGGGTGGTGCGAGGAGGAGAGATACAGTGTGACACGTACGGCGCGGGGTGAGGTGTACCGCCCGCAGGAGTACTATTTCTACTTCCCGGTGAAACGGCTAGTCAGACGCTGGATGCGCAATGCGAAGTTTGCAAAGATGCGTGCTGATATGCAGGCGAGAGCGCCTACAAACGCATGCGTCATGACCAGCCCGCACGTGGCGCGGATCAACGAGCACAGCACGGTTGGGGGCCGGCTGCTGCAGGAAACAGAAAGCACGGATCCCATGAAACCTGGAATGGTTCGGGCTGGAATGGCTGTGGAATACGGTGAGGATGACGCACGGGCGAAGAAGCACGACAAACAGTGAGTCCAGCCGACACCCAGCACTCCTACTACAACCAAGCCCCCCCCCTCCCCTTGATGTATGTTGAATGAAATGGCTGACCTGAACAGCGCTATGGTGCAAACGATGCGTTGCACGTGAGGGTGGGGACACACCACCGGGCGTAATGGTGGGAATGTGGCGCGCACGGTGCAGGGGATGGTCCACGAGGTTCGGAGCGATGCGGAGCGCGGACCTGCACCCTCGGGTACACGCCGCCACAATCTGCAACTCGAACCGTTGCGATGTGCCTTGTTACTAGAATAAGGCTAACCAGTGTAACGCATGCAGGTGGTCCCCTGCTGCTGGTCTGCTTCTGCAGTGTAGGCGTATGCAAGGTGCACTGCGTCCCGCCTTGCGTGCCGTAGGTTGTACACCTGCTAGCGTGTCTGGCTGTGAAGGCTTCCCGGTGATTGAGGAAGGGAGGACTGACGGTGCATCCATGCGGGTGTTCGCAGGATCGGGTTAGGATGGAATTTACCGGGCTCGTAATTGTGGTTCCGGGCCCTAGGCAGCACTGGAAGAACAATGACGTGATCCAAGAGCGCCTCGTGAAGGAGCTCAAGGAGTTACGCGACGGGCACGCTGACGACAAAGGCACGCCGTTCCGAGTATACGATGGTTACTTTGGCAAGTGGCATGATAAGTTCAGTGTGTTTCTGGTGCTGTGCTACTGTGACACCGTTGCGCGGAACGATCTGGGAAGGTTCGCTCCGGTGGCTGCCAGACGCAACGATTACCTGAGCCTGTGGGAGGGCACCCCCGGACCAACTGGTGGGATGTATTGCCTAGGCTATGCCAAGCCTATCGCACAAAGCTATTTACCGGACGGGGAGACGGTTCATGCCTGGGACCCGTCGGTGCTATTAACCCAGGAGGATCACGAGGAACTAGTCAAGCTAACCCAGGAGGGCGCTGATCCCATGCGGACCGGGCGCTACGGTAAGGGTCCCCTGGAGGCCCTGGAATATTTCACCGCCATGTCGGCATACGTGCTGCCTTTCATGCACTGTATGACCTTCGGTGTCGTGAAGAGTACTGTGAAGATGTTCCGCCACAAGGTGCCCAACTGCGATGACACGTGCTACTTCAACGCCGCGCAGCTACAGCAGCTACAGAAGAACGGCAAAGGGCTGTGTGCCCCGCACGACATGCACCGTGAGTACCAGGACGTGGTGCAATATGCAGGTAGGTGTGCTGGCAGGCATGATTGCAGGAAAGCTGTTCTTCCCATGCATGCGAGATCTACGTGAATTGTGTGCATAGGCCCGCCCGTTGTATGGGTTGACCATTGATTGAATGAACGGTGCATGCATGCTGATGTCGCCCGAAACGCTTGGTTTGTTTGCAGGGAACTACACTATGGAGGACTGGCTCAACTTCATTTTGATATTCAGCCCGCTGGTATTCATGGACGTCCTGTGGAGTCTCAACCGAGAGTTGGACAGGGCTTGGTGGAAGCTGAGGGAGGCTGTGATATATTTCATCCGGCAGGTGTGCGCCGGCACAATCGAAGACCGCGCAGAGGCTCGCGCACAAGCGGAGCTGCGTATGAGGGAGTTCGCAGTCATTATTGAGAACGAGTGCCCTATGAACATGCTGACGCTGAATCTACGCCTAGCCGTGGTACACTTGTGCAAGCAAGAGGAGAAGGTAGGCGTTGTCAGCTCCAACATCGAGCTATGGGTGGAGCGCCTGTTGGGGGAGGCGAAGGGGGTGGTGCCGGAGCCGGTGGGGGGAAGGCCATCGATTCATGCATCGGTAACGCCTACTTGCTGAAAGACCGTGTAGATGACATGGCCCACTTGTACCCCGGGATCCGGTTCCTTCCAGACTATGTCGCGCACTCGGTGAAAGAGGACGGCCCGGGTTTCCGCGATGACCCGGGGCTCGCGTGTCACTTCATGGATGTCGGTCATCACATCATCCGCGGTGGCGTGGCTGTATCCGCGCTAAGCGCCGATGCGGAAGGAAGGCTGCTGCCGGGCCTGGCGGCTTCCTTGCGTGCCATGCACGGTGAGCGATACGAGCTAGAACGGGACGCCTTGGACGTCCTATGTTTTCCACGAATGCGGCACGGCGACGAGGACTTCACGTCCACGATGTACACCAGGGCAGTAACCAGAATCTCCTACAACGTAGCCTTAGCATCCTCTGATGCCGATGCATTTGAATACGGCCGCGTGGAAGCTTACTATCTGATATGGGACCCGGCCACACATTGCGCGGTGTGCCGTCTAGCCATGGTGACGGCATACCCGACTATCAAAAACGCGCGCATGAACAGCCGTGCCGTCTTTGTCTTGAACGAGGATGCCAAACATACCCTGCTGATGCCGGCGTCACGCCTTGAGACCAAGTGTATCTGCCACCGTCCTCCGGGATTTAAAATCCCCCTCCACGCCATCTACCTTTGGCCAGGAATGAAATCTGCACGATGCTCAAGACCTTAGCAACGGCAAGCTAGAAACCAGCAGCATGCGTCCTTCCTTCCTCTCTCCTTATTGCTTCTAGTGTGACCTTACTTGCAAAGCCCAGGACGGGGCCGGCACTTGCCAAGCCACATACTTACCTACCTAGCATATCTGGTAACAGTTATGTAACATTCCGTGCCTGATTGCCACGTGCACTAATCTTGCACACGTGTCCGTATCACAGTGCATCCTGCCTGCCACGTGTCCAACCGTGGTCATACCGTGGTAAACTTACCGGTAATATGTGGTAATTTTACCATTGGGGATCAATTTACCGGTCATATGTGGTAATTTTACCATTGGGGGTCAATTTACCGGTCGTAGGGGGGTACCATGGTAAATTATATACAGCAATGGTAAACAATAATATATAATTACCGCGCTATAAGTAAATGTGGTAAAATCGTGGTAACAAAAACGCCAACTGCCAATAGGAAATTACCCACGGGATTTATATCGCCACTATTAGTATAATGGTGGTAAAACACCAATTTACCATATTTTACCACCAGTTTACCACATTTTACCACCGGTTTACCGCGTTTATTTCTCAGTGTGAACGTCTGCAGACACTGCCCGAAGACGCTGTTAAAAGGCAATTCCTCTCTGCCCTGTCTGGACCGGCTTACGCCACGCTGGTTGACTCGTTTGCTCGAGCTGACCAGCGTGCGGCTGTGAGTCTCCTCACCTTGCAGGCGCGAGTCCGTGAGCAGTACCGCTGTGGGCGGCTCTCGGGCAAGCGCACTGCGGGTCGGCCCATGTCTGTAGCATCTTGCGCCACTGACACTGGCCTGGCTTCGGCCATTGATCGGCTAAGTGCTCAGTTGGCCAAGTTGCAGCGGGATGTGGATTCCCTTAAGAGGGGTGGCTCCAAGCCGCCTCCTGGGAAACACACTCCGCGCAACTTCCACCGTCCTGGAGTGCAACCGCTTGCTCACTCCGCCTCTCCGGAGGTGGCTTTTGACAAGCGGTCTGGCACCTTTGTCCCAGCGTGCAGGCACGAGAAGTGCCGCGTCGTTGGGTCAAAGCATTGGCTGAGTGAGTGTCCTCACAAGGACACTCACCCATTGTCCATTTCGGCATCCTACTGCCAAGCCGTCGAGTCTTATGACTCCGACGTGCTTGCCCTTCGTTTCCAGCGGTACTATGACGCTGGGGATGAGGGGTCCATGGAGCACTTGTGTGCTCTCGTGGGGCAACCTGAAATTTGTGAACTGTCTGCGCATTCCTTTGCTCCAGAGCCTACGGCTCTGCAGCAGTTCAAGGATGCTGCTGCCTCTGCTGAGTCTGCACCTGCTGAGCATCTTTCCATTGGCCGTGTTGCATTTGCTGCGGTCAGCGGTCCGCTTGCTGGTGGTGTCGCTGAGCCGGCCACTGACAAGCAGCTGCTGCCGAAGGCCTCTGCACCCGTGCATGGGGGGCCGCTTGCCTTGCATGAGGTCAGCCGTGACGCCTTTGTGTCGCCGTCTGCCTCTCTGGCTCTCGGCCCGATGGCTCCTGCTGACAGTTCATTCAAAACGTTCAACACTGTCCACCCTGACTGGTTTGACATTGATCCTGAGCCTGTTGAGGTGTGTGATTCCGATGATGATGGGGAGGGGTCCGACTACCCTCCTGGTGTCTGCCTGACTGAAATTGAGGGGGGTGCACCGCCGACGGCTGCAGCATTTCGGCGGTTCGAAGTCCCCAGGGGCTCCAGGCCATTTGGCATCGGAGAATTTGCACTCACTCTCTTCATGGTGGCTACGTTTCTATTCAGTGCTACGGCGATGCCGACCCTCGTGGTCGGCGGTGGTGTCAGGGGCCTGGTTGAGCCCGGAGCCACCTGCGGCTACGGTACGGTTCATCCCGGTGATGCACTGCTGGATTCTCCTTGCCCGCCTGTGGTTGCCGCTGGTTCGTCGTTGCCGCCGCGGGATGTGGCGCAATGCTTTTCTCGATCGACCTCAGCGGCTTTGCAATCTGATGATTTTGCCACTCCACTCTGGGATCCGCCTGACCCACTTGGGTCTGGTGGTGTCAACAATCATGGTGTCTCATCTCAACTTACTTCGGATGCCTTCCTGCCTTGGGATCCGTCAGCTGAACTCGGCTATGCCGACCGGCTTTACAGTGGCTGAGTCTGCTTATTTCAAACCCTGGAGGTGTGATTAGCCTTAGCCGCAGTGGTGGGTTGTGCCGGGACGAGTCCCCGGGCACCCAGCTAGAAGTATATCTGTTTCCAGTAAAGTACTGTTTGTTATCTGTTTAGTTAGCTCCGCTTGCCTAGCCCTATTGGCTACAGTCACAGCTCCGGGTGGTGTGCTGGACTTTAGGTTCAGGGTTATTATTATGGGCTCTGATAGCCCCTAGCCTGACCCGTCTCTGATCGGAACCGTGACACCGCTAGTAGCTAGGATGACAGTACAGTAGTACTGTACTGTCAGTCATTACTTCGTATTATCCGGGTTTCCGAGATGCATGATAAAAGCACTCGACCGGACTGTTTATGGGAGCTTAGCCAGTTTGTTTTACCGAGCGGAACACCTGTTCTCGCATAACCTGGTAGAACAAGAGATATATGAATATATATGTGCTGTAACTGACACTGTGAAAAATGCAGTGTGTGAGGCTTGCGGAAACTAAAGTCAGATAAAACTAAAAGATAGTCGGGCTTTAGGGTTCGGGAGCCTGTGACACCGTGACACAGACAGCGTTGTAAGTGCCATCCGGGCGAGGAGTGGCACAAGGGTGCACCACTGCTCCCCCCTTAGGGAGGGGAAGTTGGCATCCCCGTGATTTTTCACAAGAGAGTTGACCTAATATCCGTGACCCGGAACCCCGGGTTCGTCGTCCTCGACTCGCGCGCGTCGAGCGTACTCCGTTATATTTCCTGGGAACTACCGCATTATACGCTTTCATGATACTCTGACGTGTCAGCTATAACTACCTCTTTTATATAGCTGGCAACGTGACACATTGACAGCTGACAGGCTACTTGTGTCCGGGTGTACACTATGTGAATGTCTTTCAGCAAAGCGGTTAGAGAAGAGTTTTACCCGTAATTTTACCGAGGAAATTACCTCTGTACTGTACTGTCGTTTGGTCTGTACTGTCTCGTCTTTGTACTGCGTCCGTGACAGCATGTCAATTTCCGCGTCTCTGGTTGGAGGTCCCCCGTTTTTCGTCGACGACAGTATAATACAGACAAAAAGGACGACAGTATAGAGGCAGAGGCGTGGATGTCGCCAAAATGAAATTAAGTATGGTGCGGAACGGTCGGTACATGCTACAGGTGGGCGATCCTCTTAACTGGGTGATCCTCTTAACCGTGTTACCCATTGGTCCACCGGAAACCATCGATTTTGGCCAATGGAAGGACCGAATCGACCATTCGCGGATCGGAAATGGATTCTCCAATGAAAATACTACAATATTTATACCTCGAATGCCTCCAGGGGATCTCTCAATCTCAAATTACAAGCCTTGCAAACCAAACAACCCTACATTATGTCTGGTTTAACTCAAGGTTTCGGTGGCAAAAGGAAAGGACTGCTGGCCAGACTTCGATACGATGAGTATGAGAAGGCCATACAATTGTACCTTGGTAATAGTATTCAGTTAGAAACACTCGAGGAAGAGTCCACCATATCCTACGCTGACGTTGTCGCGAAATTCCCGCACATCACAGTTGAGGGCTTGAGGGCCCGCATCATTGGGGCAGTCGAGAACGGCAACGAGCGCCCGCAATGCCAACTCCTTCTCAGGTCGGAGGCCGATGGCCTCGCGCGTCGGATACACGAGTGCGCTCTCAACGGGAAGGGGAGAACGCGCGAGGCGGTGGGGAGCAAGATATGTGAACTACTTCGAGATCGTCAAGCACGGAACAAGAAGACCGGTGGGAAGAAGTACACCAAGCTCTCCTTGGCCGCCAAGAGATGTCTCGCTTGTGGCCGGCCCACTAACAAGTGGTTCCAGTTTTTTCTACGAGTGGTACTCCGACGTGATCGACGAGAAGAAGCCCGTCTGTGTGGACAAGAAGCGGGTCGTGCAGTATACCGAGGAGAACGTCAACGAGCTTTGAAGCTCCTGCTGGTCTTGTTGCTGCCCTCAAGGCAGCTGGCATCATGAACGCGGACAACGTCATCCTAGACCCTCGACGTATCTTAAACCGTGACGAGTCCCCCCAGTTCCTCGACTACAACACCTTCAAGGGCAATAACATCCCGAAGGTCGGCGCGGTCAAGGGTCGGAGCGGCATCAGCCCTGGCGGTATGAACCGCGAGTGCTTCACCCTCGACGTCACGATGAGCCTCGACGGCTTTTTATCAGGGAACATATCAACCCCCTATGGCCGGTCTGTGGCCGTACGATGAGGGCTGTGGCCGAGGTTTGGCCGAGTGTGCTTTTGCTTGTTGGCCGAAACGAATTATGTAAAATTTTGAAAATTCCCCGAAATTTTGCGATTTTTATGATATTGCCATACATAAAATTAAAATTTTACGCCTGCGGCGGGCAATTTTAGATTTTGGCCGGGATGGCCGAAATTTGGCCGATGGAAATTTTGAGTGTTGGCCGTACGACATAAAAGTTTGATATGTTCCCTGCTTTTTATATGGCATGCACATCATACTGCCACGCGAGGGAATCACTGAAGGCCTGATACCCGAGGACACCTCTGTTTTCGACGACCGTATTCACGAGCACGAGAAGTTCTCCACCTTCGCCCTCATCTCCAACAACGCCTGTGGTGTCCAAACTGGGAAGTCCCTTCTGGCGCGGTACAAAGTATTGTACCGCGAGCTCTCTCAGCGAGGAGTCCAGTTCCCGGTTTTGGAGATGACCGACAACCACGAGTCCCGTTATGACGAAGAGGTGATGGAGTTCTGTCAGAGGGTCGGCATCATGCAGTGGGCTGAGAAGTCCAACACCTCAGGCATCTTCCAGGCCCTCGACCAGGTCAACCGTCAGCTGCACACCGAGTACAACAAGGGCGCGCGTGAACTCAAGCATCTTCGTGCTCGACAGCAAGAGATACTCTTTCAGCGAAAAGTGGACATCAGCGAGATAAAGATCTCCGCCACAGACTTCATCTCCGTCATGTGCAAGATCTGATTTTCTTGGTCCACGCCCTTGGACCGCAGCACCGCTTTCCGTCGTGTGGGGATCTTGGAGGAGTACATCGCCCCTGACCAGATCGACAGACGACAATTCGTGATGCGGAATCCTGAGCCCACGACGCCTGTCAACGAGCCGGCCCCAGGGACGGCGGCCGATATGCCTTCGCCACAGAAACGGAAGGGGTCCTTGGCTTACTGGAAAGCCAAGGCTGAGATGTACAAGGCCATCGCCGAGGAGTGGGAGATGTTCGAAACCTCCCCCGTCATGCGGGGTCTGCTGACTCCTGAAACCCTCCCCCCTCTGCCGCCGAAGCCGTCGAAAGGCCGCTTGACCGACTACCACGGCAGCTTCAGCTTCAACGATATCCGAGGTAAGAAACGGGCACGGAAGGAGGCCACAGAGCAAGCTGGGGCTGAGGCTGAAGCACGACGGGTGGCCGCATCACAGCGGGCTGCAGACAGGGATGCAGAACGGGATGCACGGGAGACGGAGAGGTCGGCCACCCGTGCTCGACTGGAAGCTGAGTGGGAGAGTTGCGGCACTGTTTGCAGTTGCCTTGCTCGTTATGCAGTCTTCGTGGCAGGTACACGGGTGGTTTGTCCGATGAAGGGCATGAAAAAATGCCTTTTCTGCACCGAAATTAAGAAATCTGTGTGCGGAAAAGCTGCATGTAAGAGGCAGAGGTTAGCTGCAGTGCAGTAAAATAGTAGTTTTAGGTCACTGAACAATATTAGAATAGTTAGGAACACTCTGTGTCGTAATAGTATAGCCACAATGGCTGCAATCTGTATTTTCCCCTTCCAAACCCTAACTTGCGCTCGACCCTGTGATGTGCTGAATGCACACTGTTGCATGCACGTCTGCATACTTACTCTGCACAGTTCTTTGCATACTGATTAAGTATTGTTAAAGCAAAGTGTCTGCCGAGTTTCGTGGGTATTCGACTTGTATTACCCCGTTGACTGTCATGTGGCAGATGTACGCTTAGGGTTTTGAAGCCCAATTGAGCCCAAATCTGGCCGTGAAGCCAGATTTGGGCTGCCTACACTTATTCCTATTGCCTATAAAGCTTCATATGTCTTAATAATGGTGTTTTAAAGAAAATATCAAAGCCTTGCTGCATTTGAGTACCTATATTTCAAGCCAGGAAGGCTGAACTAACATACCCTAAAACAGGGTTAAGAGGATCACTCAGGGTTTCCCTTTTTTCAGGGTTTCATCAGTTTTACGCATATTCTTTAATTATCTCATTAACTTTTATAATTTCCGGACATCTTTGATAGTTATATAATGTGGTCGAGGGGGTCCGACATCGATATCGATCGATATCGCGAAAATATTGCTCGGTCAAACTACCCCCCGGTTAAGAGGATCACCCACCTGTAGAGTACAGCCGACAGTATACTGAGTACAGCCGACAGTGCAGACTACAGAGTGCAGACGATAGCACAGACGACAGTGACACAGCCGACAGTTCACAGTACAGACGACAGTAGAAAATCGTGCAAACAGGGCAGCGCAGTGACACATCGACAATATTTCGCTTAAACCTTCGGGTTGTACTGTACTGCCGCGCGGCTGCCACGTCGGCACAGAATTCCCCAAAATCGACAGTACAGAAAACCGATAGTACAGTACCGAGGTAATTTCCTCGGTAAAATACCGGGTTAGAGTAGGGTATATAATAGGGTATATAGGGGGTACGTGAACGTACAGGTGGGGGAAAATCAATCTCCAAAATTGATTGTGGTTGGGAGGAGTTGTTCGTTCTGAATTCTGTGGCGGCAATCGCATGGCATGGCATTGCATAGCATGGCATGGCATGCGCTTTCTGGCGTTGGCGTTCGAAGTCCAAGTCGAACATCAACCGACCGCGCGTTGCTCCCGCTTCGCGTCGCGGAGGCTTCGCCCCCGCTCCGCTCGCGCTCGCGCGCTCCGATCGATTAACGGAGGGGGGGACAGAAGGGGGAGGCGTCGTCTCTCTACCCCCCTTCGCGCGCCGGGAGGGCTACCTTTAAGTTTATATACATATATATAATATTTATGAGTCCCCCTATGAGAGTCCCCCACCTATTCCCTTATTGGAGTCCCAGTGGCACCGGTAATTACCGGTATTATCTCCGTCAGATCGATGGTCGCCGATCGACAGTTAAGGGTTCGGACAAAGGTTTAATTCATAATTTATTCGGTTTAACTCATATTTTATATTTTATATTTTATATTTTATAATTGTTCAGACGACATTCTGCCGATATATTTATAAGTATAAATTATATATTTTTAATATATTTCATCTCAACGACGCAAATCGATTTCTTCTATTATTACTTTTTAAAGACTTCTCAAATTTATACATCACAGTTAAATTTGAATATAGGCAGTCTTTATGTAGGGTGCACTCAGTTTTCGACCTATTTAATTTCATAGCATTTTCAATATTTAATAGATTTCCAGGGTTATTTATTTTGTAAAATCGCAGGGAGCAGCATAACCTATAGACCGATATCCCACTATAATCTACGGTCAGTTTGGGGTGTTATAAAGTATATAAAAAATCGAGAAAAGATTCTAGTGATCCATTTTTAAGTTATTTAGGTTATGGCGCCAGCTATGCAAAATTTGAAGTACCTAGCGCCAGAACCTGAATAACTTAAAAATGGATCACTAGATCCTTTTCTCGAATTTTTATATACTTTATAACACCCCAAACTGACCGTAGATCACAGTGGGGTATCGGTCTATAGGTTATGGAGCCCCCTGCGATTTTACAAAATAAATAACCCTGGAAATCTATTAAATATGGAAAATGCTATGAAATTAAATGAGTCGAAAACTGAGTGCACCCTACCCTTAACGACGATAGGCTACTACACCATAGCATACGTCACCCAAAAGAGCGTGACGATGACGCAAAAGAGCGTGGCGATGGCGATGCGATGGCGCAAAGAGCGTCATCGTCACGCAAAGCAATGTTCGTTCTGTACAGTAATAGCTGGTTTCTACGAAATTAAACCTCTAAAGATTTATACACAAAAGCGTCACGTCAGTTTTTATTTAACGACGCTATAGGCTGAGACTACACTATACGTCACGCAAAGCTAGGCTGTAAACTACTACGCTATACGTCTCCCAAAAAGCGTCACGCAAAAGAGCGTGACGCAAAGCAATGTTCGTTATGTAATAGCTGGTTTCTGCGAAATCAAACCTCTAAAAATTTATAGGGGGTACGTGAACGTACAAGTGGGGAAAAATCCAAATTCCTCAATTCTAAATTTTGCATTGTTACCATCAAATTGTGAGTGAACGCGGAGGTGCAAAAGGAATGTTGTGAAGTATTGAATAACTCTATGACGGTCCACCCCCCAGAATTGGTGGGACGACAGGTAGGGTGCAGTTGGCGTGCTGTAGCGGCGTGTAGCTCGATGGCCAAGGCAAGATGCATGGTGGGGATGACGAAGGACATCGGGTGGGATGTGGGACTACCGCGCCTTGCCACATGGAGGCTCGGCACACCCCTAATTCTAGTGCAAAAGGTTGTTGATGTAGACCGTGGTAGGTGGGGGCATTGGAGGGGGTGTGGCCCGAGCATGGTTGCGCTGACGGAGCAGGGCGTAGCGAGCGAACCGCTTCGATTCGTGCGGCGCGCGAGGTGTCCCAACACACTAGAAGAGTGGCGAAATAATACTTTTGGGGTGGTTGGCGGGGGGGCAGGGTGGGGAGGTTCGAAATGCAGGCCGGCTCTCAGGGTTCGGGTCTTACGCGTACGTGGGTCGCAAGGCTGAAAAAAACCGGACCGTCATAGAGATATGGCCAATGAATCCAAACTCGGTCTCGTGGTGCCATGTGCATCGAAAACAATGTAACACATGCCCTGAAGGGTCACTCGACCGCTGGGGTGGCTTGGAGCCCCATGGATCCGCCGATTTCGAAGGGGGGCTAGGGCAGGATATCTCTATGACGGTCCACCCCCCAGAATTGGTGGGACGACAGGTAGGGTGCAGTTGGCGTGCTGTAGCGGCGTGTAGCTCGACGTGGCCAAGGCAAGATGCATGGTGGGGATGACGAAGGACATCAGGTGGGATGTGGGACTACCGCGCCTTGCCACATGGAGGCTCGGCACACCTCTAATTCTAGTGCAAAAGGTTGTTGATGTAGACCGTGGTAGGTGGGGGCATTGGAGGGGGTGTGGCCCGAGCATGGTTGCGCTGACGGAGCAGGGCGTAGCGAGCGAACCGCTTCGATTCGTGCGGCGCGCGAGGTGTCCCAACACACTAGAAGAGTGGCGAAATAATACTTTTGGGGTGGTTGGCGGGGGGGCAGGGTGGGGAGGTTCGAAATGCAGGCCGGCTCTCAGGGTTCGGGTCTTACGCGTACGTGGGTCGCAAGGCTGAAAAAAACCGGACCGTCATAGAGATAACAACTGTTTAGAAAAGCAAGTGGCATCGGCAATGAACACAAGGGTATTAATTGGGATACTTATGGAATCAAGATATTGCTATGTTGTCCAACCATATCGACAACTGTTAATATAAAGGTCAGGGTGAATATAATTTGGAAGCATAATTGGAATGTAATGTGTTTAATTAAAGCAAAGTACCAAATAAAGGAATAGTATAGTTGTAATCTCAAATTTAAGGGCACATTAACAACAACAAGCAAGATAAATAGTTGGGACATTTGAAGCATTCACCAATGGGAATATCGTTAATGTCAAGGCTAGGATTTGGAAATTAAGGTTACTTTATTAAGAAAATACTCCGGTGAGATTCGAGGGTTGGCAATGCAGCCAGTAAAACTAAAATGTTATATCTATTTACTACAGGTCATTAAGATATCGAATGCAATATCGAAATTTAATAAATAATAAGCCGTCGATTCCCCTACGGGTCACGGCCACCCCTGTGGGGGGAGGGGGTTCCCCACACCCCCAAAATGTGAGAAGCCGCTTTCCATCGGAGTTCGACCCCATCTGGTGACGTTCATGGTCGATTCCCCTACGGGTCACGGCCACCCCAGTGGGGAGTCCCCCCACCCCCAAAAAAATGTAGGCGACTTGATTTTCATCGCGATACGGGCTCGGCCAGACCCATACAGAGCTTACAGCTGACGTTCATTTCATTGTCATCAACTTTCATTCTCGAAGCTTTACGCTTGACAGACTGCGTCTCATGTCTTGTCTTGCGTTGCTAAAAATGGAGTACTGTGGTTGGTCCACATCGGATGACACGTCTGCGGACAAGGGTTCTTGTCAAGACGCCGCTTATTTAAATTTATACATGAAAAAATAAAATATAAAAATATTCAGAAATATTCAGAAATATTTTAAAATATTTATATGAATAATATTCAATAATAATTATATGAAAAATATCCTGGGAGCATAAATGCTAATGACGTGTCCCAGATCGACTCCTCTGCCTCGCCTGCGCCCCGGCAACCCCCCCGGCTCTCCGGGGGCGCCACCGAGGCGCCTGTACCGCTTCGCCACCATTGCTCCATCGCGCTCCACTTGTGGCTTCGATCCAGGTACCTGCCTCACACCACACCAACCGCCCACCGCCACCCCCGCTTAATCCACTCGCCCGCGCGGGCGTTTGATGATGAACACCGAAAATTAGCAAAACCTTTATAACACAGGTGGGGATCATTGAATAATGGATGGTCGAATATGCGCGCGCATCGAATTTCGATGATGACGTGATTTTACGTAATGAAATATGATGACGTGATATGATGTAACATCATATATGAAATATTAAAATACAGGTTAATGCCTTCAAGATTAATCAAACAAAAAGGCGATTCACAACTTCGCTGCAACAGGAATCGTACACCTATATATGGAATCTTCGGCGTGACGTACAGCAATTTCATGACCTAATCAAAAGTGCATTTTCGATGACGACGATGACTCGAAAATTACGCCAGACACTGTGTATAAAATTATTTTCGATCTGACGGTACAATTACATGTACACAGTCATCGGACGCAGATAAATCGGTGTTGGGAAGCTCATTGAAACCGTTTCTTAATCACTTTCGACTTTCGGTCACTTCAAAATACACCGCTGCTGTTGACCCGGGTCAGCAGCAGCGGTGTATTTTTATCATATATTATTGCACGACATACCATACAGCATATCACAGTGCATATATGCATACACTCCTCAAGGGCGAACTCATGTCCAACTGCACGTGATCAGCTTCGCCTCCCTTGCGCGAAGATGATCACGTGAGGTTAGCCATCCGCACTACAACGCGCCCGCACGAACAAACGTAGCCACAAACCTGTATTCAAGTAGCTTGTGTCACGCACAATAAAAAAGTTTATAGGTTGCCAGGTTTGTTCATTTCACTTGAGTGGATGAACAATTTACGTGACCTAGGCGACTCCCCGGAATGCCGGTGCTCAAGGAATGGTATACATTCCTTGACGCAACCATAGTACCGTGCTTGCTTAACACCCGTTAAGCAAGCATAGTGCAAGGCATACGATAAGTTCCAGATAAGTTCAACCGGGTGAAACGCGAATGGCTGCAGATTTCAGCGCTCTCCGCAAACCCAAACCCGATGGCGGCATCCTACCCTACCGGATGCTGGAAAGCGCATGTCCGGACACCGCAGGAGGGTCAAAGGCATACATAAGTCCTCTATATATGCCTTTTTAAAACTACCTACGGTGTCCGAATTTCCCATGATGTTGTTTTTCACTGATTTTCAGAGGCCGCGGCATCATCCGCTCAGCCGGTGTAGCTCCCGTTCCACGTCTCTAGGCCACGTGGCAAAAAACGGACACCGTACAGCGACCCGTTGACGCCTTTTTAGGCTATGGTCAACGGGCCGAAGACTCTCGACCTCGCGAAGTGCGCGAAAAAACTACTTCATAGCTCGCGACAGGTCCGCTGTTGAAGTTTTGAATTCAAGAAATCTGGACGGCAAGAACCAGGTTCTAAAGGAAAAGCAAGGCTCGCGATCGCCGCATTCAGATTCTTGGTCAATTCTGTCACTGTCATGTCCGTCATAGATTATACGTAAATTACAGGATTAAAATTGGAGACAAATTGCTGTATGACGCAAGACGGCGTCTGTCACACTACTGTATGCTATTATTGTGAAGCCCGCAAAGCTCCCAGAATGAATGTTAGTGACACTGTCATCAAAGACGCCTGTATGAGCTGCAACAGGAATTATAAAATCTGTGGGAAGCGGGATCAGCGTCAGTCACACTATTCTTTTAGCATTCCATTTACATTGCGAAGCCCGCAAAGCTCCCAGAATGAAAGTTGGTGACACCATCATAAAAAACGCCTGTATGGGCTGCAACAGAAATTATACATACATACATACATACATACATACATACATATCCTTCTGCGGGCGCTAAACGTCGTCATCCTGTCACACTATGCTATATTTAGATTGCGAAGTCCGCAATGCCGCAAAGCTCACATATAAATGAAAGTTGGTGACACTGTCATCAAAGACGCCGATGTGGATGTGGGCTGCAACAGAAATTATACACACACCAATGGCGCGACGCGAAATCCTCTGCCAGCTCTTTCAAAATCGGTCATCACGTTCGATCGGCCATCACCTTCAAAACTTAAAATTCGAAACTGGAAACTTACATATGAAATCGGTGGTGGGAAAAAGTGAAATAATCTTGGTATAAATTCAATGGTGGGACGACTGTATAGTAAAATTCAGTAGCATACAAGTTCTGAAATTCCTGTAATTCCTATAGTGAAATTCAGTATGCTACTGTATAGTGAAATTCAGTATGCTACTGTGAAATTCAGTATCGAGTATAAATACAGTGGTGGGAGGACTGTATAGTGAAATAATCTGAGTAAAAATTAAGTGGTGGGAAAACTGTATAATTTGTACCTTGGATGGGGAAACGTGAAATACTTGATTATATTGTAGGTACATCTTGCGCAAACGATTTATACCTTCCGCAGATCGAGTGCAGTCGAGAAGCGGAAAACAGGCTGGGGATCGACGGTAGAGTTCAAAATTAATTTGACTAAATGGACGACGATAAAGGGCAACGTCTCTCACAAACATTGTCAAGCGCTGCTCAACATTGTCAAGCGGCGCTCGTGGACACCTTGGTCACCTTCGATCTTTGGGTTAGTAGGGGATCAACGCAAGACAAGTTAGTTGTCAGGCACTGCCTGTCTTGACAATGACACGTCGGCGAACAAGTTCGCCAACGTGCGCATTGTCAAGACAGGCAGTGCCTGACAACTACCTCATGTCATATGTCATGTCATACGTCTAAAGTCTTATGTGTCAATGTCCAGTCGACCACATCCAAATATTTATACCGTCAATAAAGTCTTCATCTTATTTTAAAATTAAATAAGTCATATTAAAAATAATACTACAGTGTTAAGTTATACAGTGCTAAGTTATATTTATAATCGACAGTCGTGACACTGTGCAATTCCAATAAAATTAAAAATATATACGTAGTATGTTATAATTATATTGACCAATTAAATATAAAGAGGCTTTGTATTGAATATTCTAAATATCAAATTATATACTGCCGCGTGCGACACATACTTATCCACGACACACGAATCGTTTCGCAGTTTTCATCTACGACGCTAAAGTGCGTAACAGGGGTTAAATTGAGTGGGTGTAACGCGTGACGCTCGAAAAGCGTCACGCTCGAAAAGCGTCACGCTCGAAAAGCGTGACGCTCGAAAAGCGTGACACAAAGCAGTGTTCGTTTTGGAATAGCTGGTTTTCGGCGAAATGAACCTTTAAAATTTTATAGGGGGTACGTAAACGTACAGATGGGGAAAAATCAAAATTCTCCAATCGTATAAATCCTACATGATCATGATCTAGAATAAGAATGAGAAAAAGAGAGAGGCCGCAAGCGGGCGTGCATTGGGGGGGCGGGATGGTAGTGTTGTGGTTGCGGTGTGTGTGGGAGGGTTGTTGTGTTGTGGCGTTGCGGTTTGTGTGTTGTGGTGTGTGTATGTGTCAGTGTGGGGGGAGAGGGGCTCCCTCCCCCTGAGGTGCCACGTCCGCAGTCACCATCTTGAAGTTCCCTCCGATAATAAAACACACACAGTATTTTATTATCTCATCTTAGCCTTCGTTTCTGCAGCGTCCGACTGTTTCCGCTGTTTGGCTCGACTAATATATGATATATATATATATATTAGTCCTTCCATCAGGTTATGGGACCTTTACACGCTTATTCTTTGCCTCGGTGATTCGTTGACTAGATCGCTTCGCGCCCGGCGATTCTATTTCCGACATTTTTTTACCGACACTACTGCCGACATTTTTATACCGACACTTACCGACAACGGCCGGCTTGCTTTCGCATCGGTCACCCCCGACATTTCTACACCGACACTTCCCGACATTTACCGACACTTCACGCACTTTACGTGCGTCACAATTCAACTAAACCGACAATTCGTTTGTGTTCTTCAACCTCTGGACGACAACACCTGATCTGCAGCAAAAGTGGCTTACCTGACGCCTATTTTGACTTCACCGACGTTTTCCCCGCGGAATTCTACTACAATTTGACCTTTTCATCGTCTGATTTGGTTGATTTTACGAGATTTTACGTTTTTGAACGCAAACCCAAACTTTGACCTTACGGATTTTACAGCCGCAGCTGAATGGCTTCTTTGCGCCAGCATGCGCGCATGTGCGCGCTCAGATCAGCACTTCACCTGCTTCGACAACGACGATTTACCATTGGTCACGACCTGGTGGTGCCTGGTGGTGCTTGTGCACCAGGCACCAAATCCGATTCCGGCATTTTCGACTTGAACGACGACAAGGACTTTGACTCCTACAAACTCGCCTCTCCGCATTCTCCGATTTCATTTGGCGCAACCTTTGGCCGCCATCTGGTGGTGTGTGGTGGTGTTGTGACCACCTCCCACACCCACCTCAACCTTTCCATCTTCGCTTTTACTGAATGCAGCTTCTCGACCCGAGGCACTCTCCGCATTTTCGAACCCCAACCATCTCCCTACACCGACACGATTCGTGCGGTGGTGCCGGGCCACTTTCGGCTTTGGCCTCGCATAGGGGTGGGGTGACCACTTCGCATTTTGGCAACGCTCGACCTTTATCCACAACAAGGACACCGCCGCCGACACTTTAGCCTGCTCAATAATTTTAGCAGCCTACCCCGTGGGAGTAGCTAATCCCCACGGCACATACATGGGTGTAAGCCCCTAGAGCACAACACAAGATTAGCGCGGGCGGATGCCGTACTAGCTGGGTTGGAAATGACCCCTTGATTCTTGTGACGTGTGCAGTTAGGGTTTCCGTGCTTGTGACTTAGGATCCTGTTGTGGCACCTCATACCTTGATTACCTTCTGCAGCGTCGAATGTTTCCGCTGTTTGGCTCGACTAATATATGATATATATATATATATATTAGTCCTTCCATCAGAAAGACCTATTTGTGGTTTATGTTTCAGCCAAAATGGCCAAGTATATCAAAAATTATGCCCATTCCGAGTAATTTCGGTTATTACACTCGCACCCCACTGCAAATTTGACTGCAAATGATTTCTTTTACGGAACATTGCGCCTATGCTTACACGACGCGATATATCAATATGTTCGTCTATGAAAGACTTATTTGTTTCAGCCAAAATGGCCAAGTATATCAAAAGTTATGCCCATTCCGAGTATTTTCGGTTATTACACTCGCACCCGCACTGCAAATTTGACTGCAAATGATTTCTTTTACGGAATATTGCGCCGATGCTTACACGACGCGATATATCAATCTGTTCGTCTATGAAAGACCTATTTGAGGTTTATGTTTCAGCCAAAATGGCCAAGCATATAAAAAATTATTCCCATTCCGAGTATTTTCGGTTATTATCGCGATCGCGACCACCGACACGCTGCAAACGTGATTGAAAACGATTTCTTTTACGGAATATTGCGCCTATGCTTACACGCAATATATCAATATGTTCGTCTATGAAAGACCTATCAGCCAAAATGGCCAAGTATATCAAAAGTTATGCCCATTCCGAGTATTTTCGGTTATTACACGTCGCGCCCGCACTGCAAACGTGACTGAAAACGAGTTCTTTTACGGAATATTGCGCCTATGCTTACACACGATATATCAATCTGTTCGTCTATGAAACACCTATTTGTGGTGTGAGTTTCAGCCAAAATGGCCAAGTATATCACAAGTTATGCCCATTCCGAGTTTTTCCGGCTAGGGCTTACTCATAATTTCGTCAATACATAGTCATGCGATAAGTATGGCTCCAGAAATTATTGAACATATCAATCTTGTTATCGTTTGTTTACCAACTGTTGATTTATCAGATTGATACATATGAAGCATGTCACTTTTTTATTTTGACAAGTGAAACACTTCTAAGTTGCGGGTTTCAACATACGCATATTCACTTATACAGATGCAAGATGATCAAACAGTTTGGAGGGGTTGTTTTCTACATTTGTTGCGAGTTGAACAATGAAAATATTACAAATTCGTTCATTTTGAAAGGGCCAAACCCACATATGCGCGTGGGGTTGGTAAGGGTGGAAATTCGCACTCATCCCACTTGTCTACTTGGGGATTATATACATCTATTGTGCTTAATCCTTCACCCTCAGCATCATTTCCCCCAATCACAAAAATTCTGCCATCTACCACGATTGCAGATAGACCTGTTCTTGCCCTACGCAAAGATGCCACCTGTGTCCAGGTATCGCTGCCGATGTCATACTTCTCAACAGAACTAATCACTACATTGGGGATGTCCTCTTCAAATGTTACCCCTCCAATGACATACAAACTTTTGTTCAAGCCCACTATCGCGAAATCGGTTCGGTCAAAATTGAATCCCTTACCTTTTGACCATTTGTCTTCTTCTGGGTCATAAATTTCAATGCCAAGGAAGTCCACGATGTACAAGCGATCCTCTAGAGCAACCGCTCTAGTGTAACCAGTGCTTTTCTCTTCGGGCAATTTTGAGGAAATGTCGTACCAATAATCGTACTTAGGTAGGTTATGGTGATACTTTTCAATTGTCAAGTGTTCACTTTCTTCCTCAGGTGAGTATCCTAGAACTGCATATAGCTCTCCTTTCAGAACCACGACTTCTCCCTCTTCGCGCATTGCATTGAGGTTGGCCATCGTTTTCCACTTCTTGTACCATAGGTTTAAACGCTCTAGGCTATTGCCATTGCGTGCGAGACCAACTACGTAGATGTATCCATTTAATGTGACAGCGTTAACTCTACGATTTCGACGAGATGGCAAGGGTGTGGAAGTTGTCCAAACTTTCTTAGACAAGTCTAATGTTTCTACAATCGAAGTTGGTTTTGTATGCACACCGCCAATGACGTATATACTTGAAGCTTGCGTAAAGGAATTATTCTCACTACTTCCAACCTTACATTTTGGCAGTGCGTTTCGCTTGGAGATATACCTTTGTTTGTTTTGCGCAACTATTCGACGTTTCTTTTGCTCATCGGTCCAAATATTTCGGCAAGCCCTCTTAAAATTTCCCTTATCAAGGTGTTTTAAAGGATCTATGGTACCGTATTTTTCTTGAACCACTTGAATTTCTCGACTTTCTGAAGTTTCCGAGGTAACGTGACTTTCGTGACGAGTTTCCATAACCAATGAAAACCTATTTCAACACAAACGAATGCTCTTGACAAAAGCTGGATATCTTTCTAATATGAAATGATGAATATGCGTATACATCGATACATATTTCAAATAAATTCATTGGCGTCTGCAAGAGGGCCAACTGCTGCTGTTCCGAACAGTTCTGTACGAGAACTTCCCAGAGAAGATGCGTAAATTGTGACACACGACAGTAAAAGCTAAAACGAGACAAGTAGACGTCACATCGACAGGCGAAAGTAGAAGCTTATTACGGTGTCACGTGTAAACAGTTCAACAGTTCACAGTTACAGTCGACGAGTCGAGTGCTTGACACAGTGTGTCACGTCATCGTCAATTCACAATTGTGATTATCACGCGACCGGCGACGCGCGCGACGCGACGGAAGAATCGATGACGCTGACGATGACGATGCGTTGACGCTCGGTCGTTCGGAATCGAAAAATGTATAAATCCCCGATCTCAGATCTGAGAAGTCGTCCATCGATCGCATACCTGGTATCGATTAATCGATATCCTTTATAAGCAATTGCGGGTCTAACCAATTTGTAAATATTTCGGGAAACCGTCTCCTCATAAATTTATTTATATTTTCTACAGTGTCCTTAAAGCTTAGTACGCAGTACGACGTGTCATGTCACGATGACTTCTACGCTCAGCCAATAGAAGGTTAAGGATTTTACATGAATTTCAGTTCGCACTGTTAAGGATTTTTGCATGTGACACGATGTGTCACAGTGTCACTGTAATGTTAAGGCCTTGCTGAGCAATGCTAATAAGGCCTTGCATGAATTTTGCTTGACCACATTTCAGATTTCTTAGATGTTAGAAGAGGGGGACGATCTTAAGATTTGACATTTCCCCCCAATATATATTCACGTTGTAACATAACAGTTACGCTGTGAATATATAAATTTGACACTGTAACTTGACTTCAAATTTATATATGTATGTCTTCAAATTATATATATATATATATCTTTCCACGCTCAGCCAATGGAATGTTGAGGATTTCACATGAATTTCTGTTCGCACATGTTCGCACTGTTAAGGATTTTGCATGAATCTCAATTCCCACTGTTAAGGATTTTGCATGAATTTTAGTTTGTGACAGTTCGCACTGTTAAGGATTTTGCATGAATCTCAATTCCCACTGTTAAGAATTTTGCATGAATTTCAGTTTGTGACAGTTCGCACTGTTAAGGATTTTTGCATGAGCAGTGTTAAGGCCTTGCATGAATTTTGCGTGACCACATTTCTTAGAAAGAGGGGGACAATCTAAAGATTTTTCCCCAATACACAAAAGCGTGACATAAAAAACCGGATTTTTCAAAGAGGGGGACAATCTAAAGATTTTTCCCCAATACGCAAATTTGTGACGTCATAAAACGGACTTTTTCAAAGAGGGGGACAATCTAAAGATTTTTCCCCAATAAATAAATGCTATTGAATATTAGTGTCAAGTGTGTTTAAATTGGACATTTCCGAGTGTGTCACGCGACAGTCGGATCTGACAGCCTAAATTGTCATGTCACTGTTGACAACAGCTTCGTGTCAAAGTTGCCAGCCTAGCGATGCCTAGCGATGCGATGCCTAGCGCAGGTTATCTGACGTGAGTTTTGTCATACGGTAGAGATGTAGTGATATCTGTTATCTCACACGACACGACTGTGGTTTTAAAACTGACGCTTTGACGTACGGTGCAATCGTGCATAGCTTGCCACAATATATATTTGATCGCTTCCGAAAGAGAAATCGTGAGGTCAACCTTTGTTCGGTAACCGTATAATATGTTGAAGGCCTCGCCCCCCCCTCGCATTCGCTCACAAGTGAGGAGTAGGCGAACACCATCTCCCGGGTCAGATCAAAGCGGAAGTGATATCGCTCAACCCTTACCGTCCAGAAAGTTGGCCTCAGCATGGTCATTCAACTCCACCACACAAAATCGCTCAAAGGGGTCTGGCAGTCTAAAGAGTTGTCGAGAGAGAGATGACCGAAGCAGTGATGAACAACCGATTCAGGCTCTAGAAAGAAGGTTCGACACAGTGTTGGACGACACAGTGTTGGACGACACGCAGGCTGCTACATATATTCATCACAACCGAGAGGTTGGTTTAGATAGTTCAGCTGAAATTCCCGACACAGTGGCCGAGGACTCCCAGGCTGCTACGACGGATAATCAACCTGACCTGGAAGCTGGTTTGGAAAACTCAGATGTAGACACATCTAAACATAAAGAAGGGGGACGACACGTATTCTGGGCTTGGGCTCGTGACACTGCATACGCTGGGACACGTACAAACCCGGTACAAACTTTGGCTGCAGCGTTAGTTGCAGTGCTTGCAGCGTTGGCTGCAGCGTTAGTTGCAGTGCTTGCAGCGTTGGCTGCAGCGTTTGGTGCAGTGGTTGCAGCGTTTGGTGCAGTGGTTGCAGCGTTTGGTGCAGTGAAGGTCCTGCTTGCTGAGGGTTGTATGACCTTACGTGTGTTCATAGTTAGAACCTCTTCCGATCAAGCGTTCGTACTCGGTCGCTGGTTAATCTTGGCCTGGTTCTTCGTTCATGTTTTCCACATTATTGAGAAAAGTTCACAAACTCCGTCGTCAGAAACCCATCTTGTAAGCGCCACACTAGCATCGATAAGCCCACCATCGCCAGCACAGGTCGTTGGAGCTGTTTTCTGGCTAGATAAGATGGGGTTTGTCCCTGTTGCGTTCCTCTTCTCGACATTAAACAACGCTCGCCAGGTCCTACTTACTTTTAGTTTTGAGGGCGTCCTTGAAGTTATGAAGGAAACATTTTTCGGAAAGCATCCTGGCGGTTTGTTACCAGCTGGAATGCGCGCCTTCTTTACGAAACATATAGAAGTTTGTTTGGGCATAATGCTTCTTGTTGCTGTGCTTAGCTATTGTTATAAGGGCGGACGATCTCGACGCTCTTCGCTAGAGAGCTTGTAGCCCCGTCACGGAAAGAGCTCCATGTCGAGGGCAGGCAAGGTCCAGCAAAAGACATCGAAGGGCCCTCTGCCAGATAGGGCAAGGCCTGGGGAGGAGCCCCCGGCATAAGGAGGGTAACCCAAGGGCAGACTCCGGTATTGTGTATATGTGTATATTCAAAGATGATAACTTATTCCTGCTTAGCCTGCATGACACCAACCCTGACTATACTACAAGCTCGAGCACGTAGATAGCACACGGGACCGAAAACACCATGCTCAAGACAGTGTAATAACTGTTGAACTTCAAATAAACAAAGTATTCATTCGCCTTTAGAATGCGTGTTGCTCCGGCATAATATCAATATTTATCGTACACGCGTTTTGAATACCACATGAACGCTCCATGTTTTACATGTATCCTGACATACACAAATGATGTGCGCGCAGCTCAGCGCGGATTAAATCATCCTACTTGCAACGAACCAACGGCGCCCGCAAACATGTGGGCTTGCTGCCATTGCACGCATTTGAAATGGAACACCTATTATATTTCGACAACGAACACTAAACATCAACAACCTTGCAACATCGGGAATTGCCCTCTCGCAGAACTTGCATTCTTGCTCAATGACGGTGAGCCAACGCGGGGCGATGCAACCAACTAAATTGCAGTCGGTTGAAACCCTTGTGCACAAATTACACTATCATATGTGAAGCTCATGCAAAACGTACACCAATCGTCCGCGTATCAAACGATACATCATCCGCGGGCATTCTGCAGATAAGCATTGCATCTTACAAATGTATCCGACGGTTGCGGTTCGATTCGCCAGATTAGGGTTTGGTGATATTTACGTATATTTAAAGACTATGAGGCCACTTCTTCTGTACGATTTCATCTGACACTATATCCACGGCGGGATATTCCGGTAACGGGGCACAGAAAGGAGAATTCAGGCGCACGGCGATGGCCAAGTTGTTGCCCCATCCATCGTGGTTGAGTACCATCAGGAGGGTGGAAGAGAGGGGAGGAGCAAGAGGCAAAGGTTTTCAATCAGATCTGAAATCAGTCCGATTGTCTGATAATCAGCGTGTTAATCAGCCCGATTGTATGATCTGATCGTCTGATCGCCCGATCTGATCATCTGATTATCTGATACATCAATACTAAGCATTCGATACTCTGATCTGACCTGATCGTCTGAGAATCAGATTTTGTTTGATTGACAACCTTGGCAAGAGGGAGGTAAATTCTATTTCAGAATCCGCGTAGGCAAACGCGGACTGTGGCAGAATGCGCGTAGGCACTATACTTGAGGAATCCTTGACCGGTGTCGAAATAAGCTTCCTCAACTACGGTGCACGTGCACATTCCGAAACAATTCCTTTAAAAGTTCACAAATTATGCAACCAAAGTCTTCGAGTTATCTAAATTGGAAGACCAAATAAGTAAGCATCGAATGGCGCAACACATTATGATTCCCCATAATTATGTTCAGATGTGGGAAATCACACTGTGTTGAGCCTTTCGATGCTTGGTATCTTTATTCGGGTGGCTCGAACACCGCTTTGGGTTCAGAATGTGCGAATTCGTTTTATAAGGATATGGGACCATGCATCAACGGCTGCTTGTCTTTATTTTCACAATTCGTCGACTAATCTTTTTGTCACCCTGATTTGAAAATGAATTCGAGGAGATTGGTAAACAATGTTAGCCATTAGATCGAGGGATCTGACCTCTAAAACGTGTGACTTACTACTAGGATACGTTCCAATAATAGCCTGACAGAGACTGCCGAGCCTCCGAGACCCTCCCCCCGCCAGGTGGCGCGCCGCAGCGTCAAAGATATCAGCGGTAACGCGACGGTGACATTTGCCGCCGAGGTCGCGGCACCATCAAGCGCTGAGGAGGCGGCGGTGTCTCTTGCGCGGATGTACGAGGCGTTGAATGAATCGGAGGCGTGCACGGCGGCCCTCTGCGTGGAGGCGGGGGGCGTCCCTCGTCACCGCCACCGGGGGGTCGGTCACGGAAAGGGCGCCCTTCGGCTCAGCTTGGCGGTCCCCCCTCGCGAAAGTATCAAGTGCCGATATGGCAACGTGTTGCCGTGTTTGCAGCTCCAAAGAGCAGCAGTTTGAATCGAATGGCAAAGGGCAGCCGTTTGAATCGAATGGCAGAGGCCAGCAGTTTGAATCGAATGACACGTGGCAATATTTGAATCAAATGGCGAGGGCAAGAGCTGAATCGAATGGCAGAGGGCGCTGGTTTGAACTGCACGGCGTGGACAGTAGTTGAATCGAATGGAAGAGGGGCAGCAGTTTTGATTTGCACCACAGAGGATGCCAGCTTGAATCAAATGGTAGAGGGCAGCAGCTTTGAATCAATTGCGTAGGGCAACAATTTGAATCGAATGGCAGTAGGGCAGCGCTTGAATCGAATGGCGAGGCCAACAATTTGAATCGAATGGCAAGAGGGCAGCAGTTTGAATCGAATGGCAGAGGGCAACAGTTTGAATCGAATGGCAGAGGGCAGCAATTTGAATCAAATGGCGGAAGACTGAGAGGGAGTTGGTACAAAAACTAGTGGTATTTGTACACTATATAGTGGCGTACCACGATGGAATCGGGAAGTGGTGCACTACGAATTGTACCACTTTCACTATATAGTGGGACATGGAACATGGCGAGCACAGGGCGTGCCCAAGCGCCCGGCTTTCTCGACTGAGCCTTGGCTGCTGGGGAGTGCCTTTGGCCACGCAGGTGCGGGAATGCAGTCTGCGAGGTGGGCGAGGCGTGTGCTGACCGCGAGACCGGCTTGGACTGCGAGGCTCGAGGTAGGTGTCCGGACGACTACACGGCGTTGCTGTGGCTGTGCCCGGTCCCGGACGCATCCACCGGCGTCGGGAACGCCTCGTAGTTGCAGTGCGCGGGCGCGGGGAAGTGCGTGCCATCGAGCGGGATGTGCGAGTGCTTCCGCGGCTACACCGGGGATGCCTGCACTGAGTGCGCCGCCGACAC
>LGRX02002412.1:0-15834 GCA_001247695.2 Cymbomonas tetramitiformis
CCTCGGTGGTCTCCTTGTGCTTACAGGTAGGTGTCACTCTGCCTTTGGTCCGGGAGATCTCTGCCGTCCGGCCCACGCGTGGGGACTGGGCGGTGCAGATGTGGTGGGGTGGTGGACGGGTTTGGGTACCACTACCTTGCGCGTAAGCGCATGGGCATCTTCACCTACCGCCACGACGCGGTGCAAGACGTGCTTGTTGAGATGTTGCGCAAGGTGATTGACCCCGCCTCCGTGAAGAGGACACATGCATACCACCACAGTTATTCGCCGAGGTGGAGGCCGGACATCACGGTTCTCAACTACGATGGGCGTGGATGGCATCTCATCATCGACGCCGTTATTGGCTTTCCTTGCTTGTGCCCCCTCTCACGTGGGGAGGGCGTCGCGGGTACCGCTGCATACAGCGGCGGCGGAGGAACGGCGGAGGGTGGCTCTCTATGGGGATGTCACCCCACATCGACAGGTGCCGTTTGCGGTGGAGACCTCCGGAGGTTCGGGTGAGCAGGCGAAGAAGTTCCTCGAGGAGTGCACGGGAGGAAGGCAGGACCGGCTTGGGCCGGAACTTATCTCGGCTACGTGGTCTACTCCGACTTTCAAGTCATATTTGGGGGCAGAAGATCATGGTTACATTGCACGGGGCTTAGGCCATTGGGTTGCACATTCATCAGAGCTTTGGTGGACTTTCCACAGTGAGCTCTACGTGGAGAAGCTTTGGTCTTTGTTTTGCAGGTGGAGATGGATTGCAGTTTTTGAAGACACGACACAGCTTGAGGAGACCTGATGTGGATCGAGAAAAGAAGAGCGAAGACAGCTAGAGACAGATTGAGACAGATTTGTGCTTTTCTAGACACCTTGAGACTTCGAGATTTATTCAAACTTGATGTGCTTGGGTTTCTTCTAGTTAGGGATGTTTCTTGTTAGACATTTTAGTCAGGGTATTCCTGTGGACCCCCTTTTTGAGTCTTTGGACACTTCTTGTAAAATTGTCATTTAATGAAATCCTTTTCCACCAAGCCCACGCGCAAGACCACCCCTCTGCTCTCTGAGCCTCACTGGATGGGCAACCTGAGCCCCTCTATCTGCGACTGTCCTGCCGGCGCACTACTGTTGTGTCTCTGGAGCCGGCTCACCTCCACCAATCGAGCCACCCCTCCACCACCAAGCCCACATCCCACGTCATCCCGTTGCCCCCTACAGCCTGATCTCAAGAGAGCTTACCCACCCACGCCACAACCAAAATGCCCAAGCGCTGTCCCAAGGGGTTGAGAATGATAAACTGGGTGTATGTGTATATGCTTATCCTTGCGACTCCTTTGGCGCCCCGTAGCCACAGAAGACTGCACTATGTACCCACGCCGGGGATCAACGGATTCAGCACACACTTCGGAACACTCATCCGGAATCTCCGGAGCATGTGTATGTGTATGATTTGTGTATGTACATGTACATGTATATGGGTGTATATGTATATGAATATGTATATGTTTGTGTATGCGTTTCCTTGCGACTCCTTTGGCAACCCGTAGCCACAGAAGACTGCACTATGTACCCACGCCGGGGATCAAAGGATTCCGCACACACTTCGAGACACTTATCCGGATTCTCCGGAGCTCACTAGTGAAGAATGGGACCCCCTAAGCCTCGCTGAGCCACCCAAGCCCCTCTGCATCTCCACCACCAAGCCCACGCATATATATATATATATATGTGTGTGTGTGTGTATGTATAGGTCGTATATGTACCAGCAAATAAATGAGAGCAGAAAGTTTTATTCAAATGTGCAAGCGATCTATCTCCACATAAAAAAGAAGTAGCAGCAGTTGAGAGAAATACATGCTTACTCTCAGTGTGCATGCATTCATATATACATGTGATGACTTATGCATGAAAACAAAACTATGAAAACATGTTGATGGTATGGTAAACCACAATTTGTAAAATTTCTACCAGTGCTATGTGCATGCAAGCAAGGCATAAGCTAAAGAAGTATGACAAGAACGTCACTTGCTTGCTGGATGTGGAAATCATGCAGCACAGCCGTACTTGTATCATACATGCACCATACGTACATGCATGCCAGGATAAATGCATCATCAACGTGCACGATACATGCAAGATTATGAAAATTTGGTGCGTGGGTCACAGGCATATATATATATACCTGTGAAGTCAGCTTCCACCTTGATAATGACCGATGACCAAATCCGTGCGCTGCCGCTGCATGCATGGCAACCCAAAACTATATGGTCAAAGCACAATCCTCATGGGGTGGAATTGCCCCAAGAGGGTGGCAAACCACGTCTTCCTTACAACATACAGTCCCAGCCCCTTGCTTTGTAATAAAGTGTGACTTGTTAATCTTGTTTTGACTTCGTGTTGTGATTAAAGTGCTTGGGCGGAAATGCACTTGATCACGGATGCATCACATACATACATTTGCCATGCATCTGCTCAACCCTCATTGATCGGCCCTTGACTCCAATAGCATTGCTTGATGACACTTACGTAACACTCGCATTAAATCTGACCGTGGTTTGAGACCGTGGTTTGTAGGTAGGTGTGCGTTAGCTTGTCACTGCCAGCAGGCAGTCCTTGATCTGCTCTCACTCATCACTGTCACATTTTCATTAATCAATACGAATCTCGTGCATGCGCCTAGGTCTAATAGCATTATGATCAAGCCTCCAATATGAGGATTCGCAAATAAGAAAATGCAATGCTCTCCATCCAGCTTGCAATTGAGGACTTGAGTGAAAGTGAAACAAGAATAAATCGCCTTTCTCACCAGTCTGCCTTACAACCTTGCTCTCCATAGGCCGGAAATTCATGAGGAGGGTCGCACACTCCATCCCCACATATTGGATCCTCCCATAAGTCATGTGCCTGCGGCATACAGGGGAAGACAAGGAGAATACACATCTTATAGTCATATAGAAGTTGCACTAATCAAGATGTCAGACAACACAACTTACAAGTTTTATGTTTTCCCGGAGCAAAATGACTCATTTCCGATTTTGGGATAAATATGACTCAGTGTTTCTGAAACAAGTAACTTGGGGTGTTTTCCCTAGAAACATTGGTTTACCCTAAAGCACTCAAATTTGACTTGTTCTTCAAGGGGCAACCAGCGAGTAAGGATGCTCACCCTTTACTATTTGCAACTTCAGGAGAGAAGAAGGGAGAGGGGTCCTACCCCCCAGCTACATGATATCCAGGTTTTCAGGAGGGGGAGGAAGAGGGGGGGAGGGGGCTATCCCCTTCTTATCGTCTCGGCCGTGTCAGTTTGCCGGTCCCCACAGCGTTGTATACATTATCACTACATTGGTACAATCTGTATGTGCAGACGCATGAGAAGCCGGACAATGCCAATGCTGTGTAATTAAGCAAGGTATCGCAAGCGGCATGTAACTTAAAACACCTTCGGAGTCACAAATTATGCTGGTGTAATTATGTTATTGACGCAACATTTCATTTTCGGCCAAAGCCTTATTCAGGTAACAGATCCACCGCCCAGGGAAGGTGAAATGTAAGACTGTTTTTTGCAACACTATGGTAGACCGCCTATTTTTTCAGTTATCGTTCAATCCTTTGTGGACAAACCCTGGACTCCAACTGAATACTAGGTGAATTCAAAATCTGTACAAATAATCGGTTGAAGGGTTTTCAGGGCTCTTTTAAAAGTAAAAATTGTAGGCTTAAGTGGCACGAGCTCAAATATCTGCGACACTGCGAGCTACCTTTGAGAGCATATATGTTATCCAAACGCAATTTTAGCAAAAAGATGCGATTGCACACACTTCACAGAGAGCATATGTTAATACTGTCAACAACATTATAGGTACACCACTGTGCTTTCTAATAATACTACTCAGAGGGTTAGAAATACTTATGCACGGTAAACTGCAGGTTTTAAAACCGTCGGCAAAGTGTTACACTGACCTGTTGTCCGAGCCACAACAAAACCTCACGATGATCGAGCATAGCGTATCTCGGTTTCTTCAGCTTCACAACACGCGGGAAGACTTCTTCAACGGAGACCATCATAGGTGGGAAGACTTCTTCAACGGAGGCCAAAGTCTGAGTGTCACCACGGCCAATAGTGCTTTTAAATACGCGATCGTGGGCGCTACCCGCACAGAACGCCGGCTAATATTTCGCTTTCAGATACTTTCTGTATGTGATTCGTGGAGTGGCATTGTGCATTAGAAGCTCAAAGAATTCATCGATGAAGCTCGTCAAAGATATTGCCTCAAGGGCAGCCACAGCTCGAAGGAATAGCAGCATTGAACTGTTTTGCCGGGGAACACTTTATTCGAGACTAGATAGATAATTCGAAGAACAGTCATCAAGTTTCAAGGCAGAATTGCATCGCGGTAGAAAACATCATGTTTACATATTGTAGCAGATGAAACCCTGTTCTTACACGGCGGTACCGTATTGGGATCTCATGAATAGTTGATATTTTGTTGGTGTTTCCTTATCTGTAGCGAGTGTAGCAAATGATTTACCAGTGCAGAAAGGAAGCGCATAGTTTTGCGACCGCTAGCCTCAGCAAATCTAGTAACTGTAAGCTTTTATTCATCCAAATAAAACTCCTTTTGGCCAGGAAAAATACTGTGAGACTTACGGTTATGACGGTCCTTGCAGGATAACCATTGGTCTGAAGGGAAAGTGGGAGCTGAGAAAAATCACCGATCGATACATCGAGGCTTGCTTTTGGTGCCATGTCCAAAAGGTATATAGTGAGAAGAACAGGAACAGTTTCCAAAGTTGCTCATAATTATTCCTGCAAAATAAGCAAGGCAAAGCAAGAAGCTAACGCCAGTCAGCTGTTTTCTCCTCGGCATATGATATATGTTAGGCACCTATCCCCAAATAAACCCTGAAGGCAGCGCGTTTCAGAGTGTTAACGCAGAACTTTTGGTGCCAGAACGTTCTACAACCCGGTGCAGTGCTTTGACAACTTTCAACCAGTGCCTCGCACCTTAGCAGGAATGTTGAAAATAAACTTTTTCGAACAAACCCAGCAACAGCTTTCTGAGTTGCAGACAAAGACAGGTGTCTTGAAAGGTTTGAGGAGAAAACTGTTGTTTCTGCTTCTGATGTTTCTCTTCCAGCTTCCCCTTTTGAAGAGCATGATGCGCAACTGGTAACACTTTGAAGGCCAGCTGCCCCCGCCACTCGCCGCCATCTGCTTCTATGTTTACGCTCAGTCATAGAAATTTGCAGGTATATTGATACAATGCAGGGATCTAGGAAACTTTTCCAGAGGAAAGCATTGTAAAGAGAGTTGTAAAGAGCGATGATGTATTGTGTCCAAGATAAAGATCGAAGATACCTGCTCGAAAACTCGATACATAACGGCACCGTGAATATATTATATCTTAGTATATATAAATATGTATATATATTAGTATATTAATATATTTTATATTTTATATAAAGATTTGAATAATTCTATTATATTAGATATATTATACAAAGATTTGAATAATCTTGAAAGGGTAATGCTACAGACGCTGGAATTTCGCACATCTTTTTACTTATACACGATTATATAAATCTGGGCACCTCGCGCGATCGAGCCTGCCCATCATCGTCCTCACCGGCCGGTTCCGGTGGATCGTGATGACTACAACGTTCAACGGACACTTGGAACCTACAGCAGGGGTCGATGATAAAGGTCATGGTCAGCGCCCGCAATTCATTCGTGCACATTCATTCGCCTCGTAAGGCGAATACTGATGAACTGCTGAACTGCTGTGGTACGTTTCTTGAGCGAGTATTTTGTGTTTACTTGGTTTCTTGTGTGAACTAACGATGAGGGTTGTGTGGAGCTCGTGCTGCAGGCGTAGAGATCAGACCGCGCCCTGAGATGTGGAGGGCTAAGTTGGCAAGTGCCAACCTAGTGTGGGATGAAACCCACCCACGTCGGACCCAATGCATAAAACGCTTTGCAGCCGAGGGGTTTTCGTGCGTCAGAGCGCACGAAACTTGGCACTAATATTACTGACAGTAATATTAGTGCATCCTCTGAAGCGCAGGATGGGCCGTTGAGTATGCTGCAAGCGACTGCCATCTTAACTTCAAGCATTTTAAAAACCCAAGACGCTCGAAGTCAAGATATGACCATTGCAAGCATACTGAACGGAATACCTTGAAACTTGTAGGAAGACCCTTTATATGAATATATTTGCCAACCTTCGTGAGCTATTTCTAACCGTAACGCCCATCCTGAAAGGCATTTTTGGGTTTGGGTACATTAATCATCATTGAAACCCAAACCCAAAACGCGTGAAGTCGAAATGCGACCGTTTGGAGCATACTCAACGGCATACCTTGAAACTTGCAGGATATGTTCACAGGACTAGTGTGAACATACCTGGCACGTTTCGTGTGCTATCTTTCACGCGAACGCCCATCCTGCCAGGCATTCTTGGGTTTGGGTACATTAATGATAATTGAAACCCAAACCCAAAACGCGTTCAGTCAAGATGCGACCGTTTGGAGCATACTCAACGGCATACCTTGAAATTTGCAGGGTATGTTCACAGGACTAGTGTGAACATACCTGGCAAGTTTCGTGTGCTATCTTTAACGGGAACGCCCACCCAACCAGGCATTCTTGGGTTTGGGTACATTAATCATCATTGAAACCCAAACCCAAAACGCGTTAAGTCAAGATGCGACCGTTTGTAGCATACTCAACGGCATACCTTGAAACTTGCAGGATATGTTCACAGGACTAGTGTGAACATATCTGTCAGCTTACATAAGCTACATCTTACAGGAACGCCCATCCTGAAAGGCAGTCTTGGGTTTGGGTACTTTAGTGAAACCCAAACCCAAAACGCTTGAAGTCAAGTGGCAGTCGCTTGCAGCATACTCAACGGCCCGCCTTGCGCTTCAGAGGGTGCACTAATATTACTGTCAGTAATATTAGTGCCAAGTTTCGTGCGCTCTGACGCACGAAAACCCCTCGGCTGCAAAGCGTTTTATGCATTGGGTCCGACGTGGGTGGGTTTCATCCCACACTAGGTTGGCACTTGCCAACTTAGCCCTCCACATCTCAGGGCGCGGTCTGATCTCTACGCCTGCAGCACGAGCTCCACACAACCCTCATCGTTAGTTCACACAAGAAACCAAGTAAACACAAAATACTCGCTCAAGAAACGTACCACAGCAGTTCAGCAGTTCAGCAGTATTCGCCTTACGAGGCGAATGAATGTGCACGAATGAATTGCGGGCGCTGACCATGACCTTTATCATCGACCCCTGCTGTAGGTGAATTCCCAGGGGGGGGGAGGGTAAGATATTTTGTCACTCCCAGGGGGGAAATAGGGGGCGCGAAGCGCCCCCGAGGTTGGGGGCGCGAAGCGCCGCTGTTTCGGGGGTGCGAAGCGCCCCTGAGGTTGGGGGCGCGAAGCGCCTTTGTTTCGGGGGCGCGAAGCGCCCCCGAGGTTGGGGGCGCGAAGCGCCGCTGTTACGGGGGCGCGAAGCGCCCCCGAGGTTTGGGGCGCGAAGCGCCGCTGTTTCGGGGGCGCGAAGCGCCCCCGAGGTTGGGGGCGCGAAGCGCCGCTGTTACGGGGGCGCGAAGCGCCCCCGAGGTTGGGGGCGCGAAGCGCCGCTGTTACGGGGGCGCGAAGCGCCCCCGAGGTTGGGGGCGCGAAGCGCCATTGTTACGGGGGCGCGAAGCGCCCCCGAGGTTTGGGGCGCGAAGCGCCGCTGTTACGGGGGCGCGAAGCGCCCCCGAGGTTGGGGCGCGAAGCGCGCTGTTTCGAGCGCGCGTCAGGGGCGCGAAGCGCCCCACCGGTTCGGGGGCTAACTCGGGGCGCGAAGCGTCGCAGGTTCGGGGGGATGAGGGGGGCGCGAAGCGTCTCGCAATTGACTTGGCTCCGCAGGGGCCGAACAAATCGAGGGGAAGGAGAGGGGGGGGCGAAGCGCCTCGTAGTGTTGGCCCCGCTCGCCCGCAGGGGCCAAAAAAATCAGAGGGGGTGAGGAGGTTGGGAGGCGCGGAACGCCTTGTGATTTTGGCCAGCATGGGCCAACACGTTTTGAGCGAGGCGGAGGGGGTAGGCGTCTTGTGAATTATTTGGCGCCGTAAGGGCCGGAAAGTTCTAGGGGGAGGTGGGGGGGGCTCCGCCATATATCCCCCATGATAGTAAAATTTCCAAGTGAGAGAGTACGGTAAATCACTTGCCTTTAAGAAAACAGAAAATTCAGGCCAGCGTCTTTCAATGTACGTAGAGTTGTTACATATGCGGGGGTTGTATTAAATGTGATGGGATTTTTGGAAAACGTTGGTTGATTCCTTAACGTCGAGTTTTCTCAACGGGTGAGGGATTACTGTAGTCTCGACTAAACACCTTAAGGGTGAATTGCCATACCGCTCATAGTGATTCCTGTTTCCCGTAACTTGTCTTCACGTTTTCAGCGAGAGCTCGAGTTCTAGACACCCTTTTGCAACGATTCTTTGCTTAACTCATAATATGGAATTGGGCGGATGGCATAGTACCTCCTTATCACTCGTTCCGCAGGCGCGCACCTCGATATTTGTGACCCACCACCTCCGTCCAAACTTAAGAAAATTCGGTTGAGCGGTCGGCATGGGGCATTTGCGGGCATGCGCCAATAGCATGGCCGGCTTATCGGCCTCATGTTATGAGTGGGTAATGACATATCATGACGTATATCATGACGAAAACTTGTTAGCACGTCCGTAAGTTGAAGCCTTTAGAGCACCCTCGCAAAATTCAAATCTGAATGGGATAAAAATAACGGGCACTCAATCTAAACAGGGCCAAAGTCGAAAGTGTCATAAGGACAACCTGCAGATGCCATGCCATGTCATCGTGATGGCGTGTCATTGTCGTGTGATACAGTGGAGAGCTGGCGACGTTGGATGCAATGTGCTCGATACGATCGTCGATGAGCGATTTTTTCAAACCGCTATGGCTAGTTGGCCAAATATCCAGCCCTGACTAGTTGATGAGTTGATTCCGCAATAGACCCGTATAGCATACTTTGCCTTGGTTAGCAGAGCACGAGCACCCTTGCACTTTCCAGCAACGCCTTCCCGATATATTTTGGTGGTCATTGAAGGATTGAGTTGGGGGACCTCGCCCAAGTCCCCAATATTGACACTAATACTTCATAATGGTCCCGTAGTTGACTAACGCGGTAGTGATGGTTGTAGTTTCCGCGCTCATACTGATCCCATACTACAGCTCAAACGAATTCGCCCTTAATCGCAATTGTGCCCTGCGAGTATAGGACTATCCAAATTAGTAGCCAGTCATTTGCGACATACAATCGAAATACGGATCGAAAATAACGGACATTTTATATTGGCCAAAATGTGTGAGAGCTTGACCAAAACGAGACAAAATCTTGTCCACAACTTGGTTTCTCAAGAGTATATCGGCGCCGCGTGGGAATATCGTCATATTTGGTTTTGCTTCACGCGGTTGTGTCGGTATTATCGACCGATCGAGACGTACATATACCAAAAAGCTATATATACGATAGGGTATGACAAACTCTTATCGAGACGATACGATAATAAAAAAGACCCGAGGCTATAGGTGAAATTTACTGTATCAATTAAGTTTGAACTCGATCAATTGTAATGCCGCGGTTGCTAATCACAAACCCACACATGCCCACAACGCACGGGGGCCCAAGCAACCACATCTCGAAAAGTGAATGTTCCTTTCTTTCTCATGCACACACACATATGTGAATATATAACCATTTGTAACTTCACAAATATGCTTTAGAATAATTACTCATATATGAAATATATTCAATAAGCTCTGCCAATGCATGCTAAAAAGGTACGAGTGACAAGGACCATCATGATTTTTCGAAACATTTTCGTCGTTTGGTCCATCCATGGACAGGACAATCTTCCTTGTGAGCAGGGGGCCTTCCACTACGATTCGGACCACGAGCTCGTAGGTTCACCCTTTGTCGCTCTTTGAAATGCTTATCCGCGCCACAACGTAATTCATCACACGCCGGTCTCGGTTCTGGAAAGTTCTTCCTCTTGCGAGATGAAAGCGTCTGTAATAATCCAAAGTCATTTACAATGATTACTATTGCCGAAGTAGTGCAGGTTCGTTGAAATTTTAAATGAGTTAAACCATTCATAAATCATAGCCGCTTCAAACACAAAACATAGCTGCATACAGGTTCGAGTGGTGCTCACGGGTGCTCAGCGGTAAAATGCGGTGTGTGCAGCGCACCTCGGGTGCCGCGCCTTGCTGCACCGATGCCGCGCCTGCCGGAGCAGCCTGGGTTGAAGCAAGGGGCACCTGAGCGTGACGGCATGACGGCATGCTCATCACTCAGCGCCTCTTCCTTGCCACACAAGCTGAAGTGGCGCTCATGGGTGCTCAGCGGTGACACGTGGCGGGTGCAGCGCACCTCGGGTGCCGCGCCTTGCTGCACGGATGACGCGCCTGCCGGAGCAGCCTGGGTCGCGACTGGAACTTGCTGTGCAGCAGGGGCTGCCTGTGGGCGGGGCGCTTGTGCCTGAGCGCCATCCCGCCCGATGCATATCCATCCTCATGACGGCATGCTCATCACTCAGCGCCTCTTCCTGGCCACACAAGCTGAAGTGGCGCTCACGGGTGCTCAGCGGTGACACGTGGCGGGTGCAGCGCACCTCGGGTGCCGCGCCTAGCTGCGCCGATGCCGCGCCTGCTGGAGCAGCCTGGGTTGCAGCAAGGGGCACCTGAGCGCCATCCCGCCCGATGCATATCCATCCTCATGACGGCATGCTCATCACTCAGCGCCTCTTCCTTGCCACACAAGCTGAAGTGGTGCTCATGGGTGCTCAGCGGTGACACGTGGCGGGTGCAGCGCACCTCGGGTGCCGCGCCTAGCTGCGCCGATGCCGCGCCTGCCGGAGCAGCCTGGGTTGCAGTAAGGGGCACCTGAGCGCCATCCCGCCCGATGCATATCCATCCTCATGACGGCATGCTCATCACTCAGCGCCTCTTCCCGGCCACACAAGCTGAAGTGGCGCTCACGGGTCCTCAGCGGTGACACGTGGCGGGTGTAGCGCACCTCGGGTGCCGCGCCTTGCTGCACGGATGACGCGCCTGCCGGAGCAGCCTGGGTTGCAGCTGGAACTTGTTGTGCAGCAGGGGCTGCCTGTGGGCGGGGCGCTTGTGCCTGAGCGCCATCCCGCCCGATGCATATCCATCCTCATGACGGCATGCTCATCGCTCAGCGCCTCTTCCTTGCCACACAAGCTGAAGTGGCGCTCACGGGTGCTCAGCGGTGACACGTGGCGGGTGCAGCGCACCTCGGGTGCCGCGCCTTGCTGCGCCGATGACATTCCTGCCGGAGCAGCCTGGGTCGCGGCTGGAACCTGCTGTGCAGCAGGGGCTGCCTGTGGGAGGGGCGCTTGTGCCTGAGCGCCATCCCGCCCGATGCATATCCATCCTCATGACGGCATGCTCATCACTCAGCGCCTCTTCCTTGCCACACAAGCTGAAGTGGCGCTCACGGGTGCTCAGCGGTGACACGTGGCGTGTGTAGCGCACCTCGGGTGCCGCGCCTAGCTGCGCCGATGCCGCGCCTGCCGGAGCAGCCTGGGTTGCAGCAAGGGGCACCTGAGCGCCATCCCGCCCGATGCATATCCATCCTCATGACGGCATGCTCATCACTCAGCGCCTCTTCCTGGCCACACAAGCTGAAGTGGCGCTCACGGGTGCTCAGCGGTGACACGTGGCGGGTGCAGCGCACCTCGGGTGCCGCGCCTTGCTGCGCCGATGCCGCGCCTGCCGGAGCAGCTTTGGTTGCGGCTTGAACTTGCTGTGCAGCAGGGGCTGCCTGTGGGCGGGGCGCTTGTGCCTGAGCGCCATCCCGCCCGATGCATATCCATCCTCATGACGGCATGCTCATCACTCAGCGCCTCTTCCTTGCCACACAAGCTGAAGTGGTGCTCACGGGTATGCAACGGTGACACGTGGCGGATGCAGTGCACCTCGGGTCTTGCGCCTTGCTGCGCCGATGACATGCCTGCCGGAGCAGCTTGGGTTGCGGCTGGCTCATGGGTTTGTAACATATTTGGATATCAACTCTTCATGTAATCAACACACCCAGCTTCATACATCACACTCCTTTTTGGGCCGGTCATTACCTCGGAGACAGATTGCTGTGCGACATGGATCTCGGCGGCCGCTTGAGCCACCATGCCCTCCCAATCCATATCTTCCCATGCAACCACCATAGCATCATCTGCCTCATCGAATGGTGTGGTGCTTGTAAGGGGAGCACGCCTTCTCGTAGTGTTTTGGTGTGGAATTGAGGATATGAACAATTTGCTCACCGCGACACGGAGTTCGGCTTTTTCACTAGCGTCTTGCATTGACTCGATGCGGTCGAATATCTTTTTTGCTTCCCCTTCACGTATCAAGGTAGCAAAGTGGCGAAATATTCGGCGACGCTTCTCATGAGGGGACCCAGAGGGAAGGTCATCGGCGGCTCGCTCAAATATTTGCTGAGCTTTAATGGGATCTGCACAGAAATCTGCCAACAAAGAGTCATCGCGCGTATATGTAAGTGCCCTTGAGCGCCATGCCACACACATAGTGCAATCACACGTTTGCCGGCGCGTGGTGCACTTGTCACAAGGACACACTACCGGCTCGGCAGCATATTCCACCTTGTGCTTTTCCTCCCTGGCTCGTTGCTCGAAGTAGTATTCACTCAAGTACACCTCACCTGCACACCCGGACGGATTGATGAATAGATCTCAAAATCACAAGAGTACGATCATTCTACGCATCGTGCAAAAATATGGAAGCTCATGCCCTCGCCCCTCAAAACACATATTCTATAGACGACATATGTGCATTATGTTCCCAAAAACAGATCAGGCAATCATATGGTTGTGACATGCCTCACATGGACCAATATATCTATAAGACGGTAGCTAGGTAAGACCTGTGGATGGTGGAAGCTCGGTCACCAATGGATATGGCATAGGCATTCCAGCTTCCCGAGCTAGATCATTTGCCTCGACCTTCAACCATGGCTCATAGTGGTCCACCACAGAAGAGTCCAACACACCCATGTTGAACAACCGCTTGTACTCTTGATCCATTGTGAACATGATTGCCCCTTTCATTGTCAACGCCGCCGCAAGACCAGGAGACGACCCTGGATTGGCAAAATGTTGTTGTTGAGCATGAAGAATTTCTACCTTCTCACCTCGCTTACAAATCCACGCTGTCAAGTTGTGCTTCCTGCATGCAGATAATTGAGTTATCCCTCCCGCTACGACCCCACTTTATGCTCCGATGTGAATGGCGCCATCTACATAATGTCACTAACTCAATATTCTGTCTCAGACGCTCAGAATCTCAAATGGGCTCATTGATGTTGTCCACTAGTCCTCACCTTCCGGGTGGCTTTCGAGCTGGTGTATAATGTTGTGCGACGTCGATCAAGTATGGGATCAACTTGCTTTGATCAAGGATAGATTTTTTTGTATTGTGTGTGAACAAATACTCACCAATCGACTCATCATAACTCTTTGACCATCTGCGTTTAGGCATCCCATCGCACGATACATGTTGTGCCCGCCAACCAATTTACCACTATGCAACTAAAAGTTTTACATAGAGGGTGATGACTTGTCACTATATTAGGAAAATGGACATGCCATCAAGCGATGCATAGGCTAATGATGAACTTGTGTATCTAGAGTATGATATGGACCAACCTTTGGCAAATGTAAATGTTGACAATTTGGAAGGCTATCTTATAAACAAGGCATCATAAAAGATGATCATCAACCAATATATGCGACACGCCATGGTCAGGCCAAATGGATGAGGTGCACGTACGTTTCCTCCCAAGTTGCAAGCGCGTTGAGGATAACATCTGGATCTGAATATGTGTATCGACGAATAAATTCACTGTACCGTGCGTATATCTGCAAAATACCCCATCCCCTAATCAGTATCGCTAAATATGGATGCAGGAGGCTGCATATTTCAAATATGGATCATGTGAGAGCATAACTTAAACATGTGACGTGTCATATCATATTATACAACACAGAAAATGGATGCACTTTACGTACCTGGCCAAGTTCTTCCATTTCTTTTATTTCAGCTTTGGAAAATTTGTAAAAGCTGTGATTCTTCTTGAAAAACCCGTTTTCTAAAGCAAGCAACACAGCCTTGAAATCACCAGGGTCCATCCAAAAAATGACATCACTGAGAGCCTTCACTGCTTGCCCAAAGAACTTGTGGTTCTTCCTAAGTGTCTTCGTAATACGCTTCAACCAGTGAAAGATCCCCAAGCGACCACGGGCATGAGGCCACACGCTAGACCATATTTTTTCATCTGCTGGCCACGTGTCAGTAAAGTGCACTTTGGGATCAAATCCCGGGCGATGCATGAGCTCTTCAGCAGCATGGAGCCACTCCACCGAGCCCGTCCCGACCGTAAGAATCATGCACAGGACCGCCAATAGTCCGGACACCACATTCCATATGCATTTGGCGCTGCCAATATAGAAGTTCTTTGCACTTGCATATGTGTGATCCGAGCTGACTTCGCCGTCAAAGCACACGCGCTGCATTTGCCGAGTCAGATAATCATAAATGGATATCTTTGTTGATGAACGATGCATGCGGCTTGCTGCTTGAAATGATTGGGTATCATCATGTCCCTGGCCCGATCACGCCGAATCGATAAGAAAACTCAAAAGTCTATCAGTTAAGACTCATTTATGGATATACATTGCACATATTGCCATGATAACACCCCGCCCCATGCATATCCATCCTCATGACGGCATGCTCATCACTCAGCGCCTCTTCCTTGCCACACAAGCTGAAGTGGCGCTCACGGGTGCTCAGCGGTGACACGTGGCGGGTGCAGCGCACCTCGGGTGCCGCGCCTTGCTGCGCCGATGCCGCGCCTGCCGGAGCAGCCTGGGTTGCAGCAAGGGGCACCTGAGCGCCATCCCGCCCGATGCATATCCATCCCCATGACGGCATGATCATCACTCAGCGCCTCTTCCTGGCCACACAAGATGAAGTGGCGCTCAGGGGTGCTCAGCGGTGACACGTGGCGGGTGCAGCGCACCTCGGGTGCCGCGCCTTGCTGCGCCGATGCCGCGCCTGCCGGAGCAGCCTGGGTTGCAGCAAGGGGCACCTGCGCGCCATCCCGCCCGATGCATATCCATCCCCATGACGGCATGATCATCACTCAGCGCCTCTTCCTGGCCACACAAGATGAAGTGGTGCTCATGGATGCTCAGCGGTGACACGTGGCGGGTGCAGCGCACCTCGGGTGCCGCGCCTTGCTGCACCGATGCCGAGCCTGCCAGAGCAGCCTGGGTCGTGGCTGGAATTTGTTGTGCAGCAGGGGCTGCCTGTGGGCGGAGCGCCTGTGCCTGAGCGCCATCCCGCCCCATGCATATCCATCCTCATGACGGCATGCTCATCACTCAGCGCCTCTTCCTTGCCACACAAGCTGAAGTGGTGCTCATGGGTGCTCAGCGGTGACACGTGGCGGGTGCCGCGCACCTCGGGTGCCGCGCCTTGCTGCACCGATGCCGCGCCTGCCGGAGCAGCCTGGGTCGCGGCTGGAACTTGCTGTGCAGCAGGGGCTGCCTGTGGGCGGGGCGCTTGTGCCTGAGCGCCATCCCGCCCGATGCATATCCATCCTCATGACGGCATGCTCATCACTCAGCGCCTCTTCCTTGCCACACAAGCTGAAGTGGCGCTCACGGGTGCTCAGCGTTGACACGTGGCGGGTGCAGCGCACCTCGGGTGCCGCGCCTTGCTGCGCCGATGACAT
>LGRX02002413.1:0-42459 GCA_001247695.2 Cymbomonas tetramitiformis
GGGGAGGGAGGAGAAGGGGCAACGAGCCAGCAGCAATGGGGTTGACTCTGAGGGCTGTAGAAGCTCCCGCATGACTGCGAGCTGCTCTGCCTCGCGCCAGATGGACAAGAGGCCCCGCAGCTCACCCAGAAGCACACCGGCGTTGTGGTAGGCGACCCCGTGGGAGACATCGTGGGCGCTTGCGTTGGATTCAAAGTGGGTGATATCGTCATCGGAAATGTGCTGTAGGATATGGTCAGCAACGGGGCGCGGGACGTGTCAGAGTGTTGCCGCACGGACCCATCGTAGGACTCGTACACCCGGCGCGCGGTTTGGTCGCTCGCGATGATCAGAATCGCATTGCCGGGATACCACCCAGGGCGCAGCACGACCTCCTGAATCACCGCCGCAATGTTGGAGGTGCTCTCCTTCGCGCCGATGTATGGCGGCCCAGCTGGCAGAGCCCACGTGGCGGATGCGGAGGTCTTTGTCCGGTAGCTCAGCTTCGCGCTGTTGTACCTGCTCTGCGCGGCATTGTCAGCAGCCTCCGCGCGAAACGTGATGGTTCCTGGGCTGTAGCTGGTCTCATCCACTGTGAACTCGATGTCGGCGGTCAGCACGTAGGCGCCCTGAGGGACTTGGATGTTGGTGAACCGCATGCCGACCAGGTCGCTGACAGATGGCGAGCCGGCATCCACCACGAACTCGAGGTCAGTGCTACAGCTGTAAAGCCAACCCGATGCAGAGTTTCCCGCGTTTCCATTGGTGCACGAGTAAGGCTCGGTCCAAGTGGGGCCCTCCTCGAAATCATCCAGCTCGTTCGAAATGCGGCTTGTCACAGAGATCACCGGCGGGGGTGGGGGGAAAGGAACGGTGGCGAGGGCGGCGGAGCAGGGGCTAGAGGAGGGGCTGGGTGGGGGGAACGTGGTGGAGAAGGCGGAGGTGGGCTGGGTGGAGGTGGGGACTGGGGGCTCTGGAGGCGGGGGCGGGCTGGGCGGTGGGGGAGCATACGCTTTGCCGTGAATCTGCATAGCAAACGCATGATAATAATTTGAGCTGCCAGACACACTCACCGAGCCGAACTGTGTGGGTAGCGAGGTGTAACCCATGACGTACACATTCCCGTTGCTGTCCAGGGCCACGTCGCGGCCTTGGTCAGCCTGGGAGGAGTGGGACCCTCCAGCACGCATCGCCCACATGGTCGTTCCCAGCGCACTGAGCTTCATTACAAACACATCCTGGTATCCATACGGCACTAAGACTTTGTCGCCGAACGTGGCGGGAGACGACTGCGTGAAACCCGTCACGTAGACGTTGCGGGTGGTTGCGTTCATCACAATCCCATAAGCGCAATCATCGGAGGAGCCACCGGCGTGTGCCGTCCACCCGACCGTGCCGCTGCCACTCACTTTGGTCACGAAAACATCCCCTCCAGTGCCTGTATGCGCCGTGATGGATGCCCCGCCGAAGGTTGCGTACGTCGACTGGAAGCATCCACCGAAGACCACATCGCCGTACGCATCCACCTGGATGCGACGGCCGTTGTCATCCGCGGTGCCGCCAAAAGTGTGCGTCCACAAGATAGTGCCCTGGGAGCTCGCCTTGAGGACGAAGACATCGCTGCTGCCGCTGCTTCCGCGATTCGCGACAGCTGTGGCTCCAAACGTGCCCAGTGCAGACTCCATCCATCCGGTCACAAACACGCTGCCTGAGGATGTTTCGATTGCCACCCCGCTGCCGATGTCGTCGCCGGAGGACCCCCCCCCTTGCATGGCCCACACGACAGTACCAGTCGCCGCTACTTTCAAGGTATACATATCCATGTAGCCCTTACTCACGAGGACGTGTGCGCTATACCCTGAGCCAAAGGTCATGGTGCCACTGAAGTCGCCGGTCATGATGGCTCCGCCATTGCCGCTTGGATCCGCCTCCACAGAAATGAGCTCCTCGTTGCCCGGGCCAATGGACCGAAGCACCCAGCTGACAGTGCCAAGACTGCTGACCTTCATAAGGAACGCGTCCCAATCACCGCTCGCCCCACCAGTAAGCACGGTTGATCCAAAGGTGGCCGTCGTGGATTGGAACCAGCCCCCAACGAAGATGTCGGACGTCCCGACAGAGCTGGCTATACCATATCCAATGTCAGTGGAGGCCCCCCCTGCTTTGATTGCCCACAGCATGGTGCCTGCACTGCTGAGTTTTGCAACGTAGACATCCGCACCACCCGAAGAGGACAGCACCGTGGCAGTGTAGCCAGTCCCGAACGTTGCACGTGTATAAAACACTCCCGTGAGATACACATTACCATCTGAGTCAGTGGTTCCAGCGTACGCCGTGCTTGCTGTAGCCTGTACAGTGTGCGCCCAATGAACTTCACCTGCAATTAAGTGGCGCTCTTCGATGGTGGAGGTTGGCTGTACCGTCGGTGGAGAAGTTGGCGAGTGAGTTGGAGAAAGAGTTGGCACTACAGTCGGAGGCAAAGTTGGGCTCGCGGAAGGGGACAGTGAAGTGGTGGGAGGTCCAGTCGGTGACGAAGTTGGAGTTCCTGTCGGAGCTGCTGTTGGATGAACTGTCACCGGAGATACTGTTGGAGATACCGTCGGAAATACCGTCGGCGTTAGTGTTGCTGGAGATCTTGTCGGAGATCCTGTCGGAGATCCTGTCGTCGGAGTTCCTGTTGTTGGAGCTACTGTCGGATGAACTGTCGTCGGAGATCGTGTCGGAGCTGCCGGAGATCCTGTCGCTGTCGGACCTAGCAAATAAAACAAGCTCCCACAGGCGTAAATACCCAGAGCTCTGGGGCAAATGTACGTAGTTTGGGTCCACAGATGTTTACCACTTTTCGGCCAACAACCAATTCACGTTTGGGTTTCATGGGTTCATAGCATAGAAACCGTTGTCACAGGTATATTTGAACGATCTGGAAACTGCATATTCATCTCACAAGAGATCACCACAAAACATACCTGTCACAGTTCTAAGCTTTAAATTGTGATACCCTATCGCCATTGTGATCATAAAATGTTTATCACGAAAGTGATAATGCTTCGTCAACACTTTGTGAACACGATGTAGAGTCCACTGTATAATACCTTAGACTGAAATTGGGTAGCTCTTCTGCATGGTTACAAACTACTAAATTGAGCAGAGAAAATTTGTGCACTTCTCAAAACGGTCATACCTGCTGTAGTGATTCACTTTTCATAAACCATTTTTCCTAAGTGATTTTGGCATTTTTAAAGCCTAAGTTCAATGGTATGCACATCACGTTTGCGTTTGGCCGCCTCTGGACCCGCGGTACATGCCATTCCCCTGTTTGAACTCCGCGGTGAAACCTTAGGCTTCGTTGGCCATCTGGAGTGCAGGTTGTTTATCAAATCGGGTACGTTGATTCTCTTGCAAAAGTATTGTCAGTGTATGTGTTGGACTTACTTTCAGTTGCCACATCTTTGCAGCATTGCTGGCGGAAATACGTCCGCTGACAGGTGTAGTGGCAGCCGTAGTTACATTGCCAATAATGTGCCCAGTAAGCCCAGCAGCATCCCCGAATAAAAGTACAACACCGATACTGGCAGGAGTAAGACTCAGGACTGCACCCGCTGGAAGTGGGCTCGGAGCAGCTGTGATAGCCCGCTGGACACGCTTGTGCGAAGCCAGGATAACATACCGTCCAAACGTTTGCAGGTGTGTCGCCACTATCTGGTAGTGCAGACTGCGGAGATGCTGCTGGTATGGGGGGAGGCGAGGATGTTATGTAGCAGCACTTTGCTCGGCCCCAGCCATATCCCCAACCTGGATAAATGTTGCCAATGCGATGATTGTTGCCATATGACGAAAACCTGTCACACCAGTTCGCTTGGTGCGTGGTTGTTTCTTGAACGAGACTTGAATACGCTGGGCACGAGTTGTCATACACTGGTGTGTACGCATAATTGCTCACGTGCCTTGTGCAGTCTCTACAGTATTTAATTGGTTCGAGTAGATATCCTGCAGTATAAAGTTTTGGCAAATTTATAACAAGGTCAGGAAAACTCACAATTAAGCTCAAAGCGGGAAAAGGTGGCAGCTGAAGAGAAAACTTTTTTGTCTACACGCGCTCATGTATACTGTAGGCGCTTACCTGCAGCCAGTGCCTCCTGAGATAGTGTCGGAGATCCTGTCGTCGGAGATCCTGTCGTCGGAGTTCCTGTCGGACCTGTTGTCGGACCTGTTGTCGAACCTGTTGTCGGACCTAGCAAATAATCCAAGTTCCCAAAGGCGCTTACAAGCATAATGATCAATACCCAGAGCACTGGAGCAAAGTGTAGTTTGGGTCCACAGACGTTACCACTTTTCGGCCAACAACCTATTCACGTTTGGGTTTCATGGGCTCGGAGCACGGGAACCGTTGTCACAGGTATATATATCAACATGAATGATCTGGGAACTGCTTATTCATTTCATCTCACAAGTAGATTGCTGCCACAAAAAAACATAATTGTCACAGGTCTAAGTTTAAAAATCCGATAGCCTATGGTGATCATAAAACTATTCTGACGAAAGTGATAATGCTTCGTCAACACTTTGTGAACACGATGTAGAGTCCACTGTATAATACCTTAGACTGAAATTGGGTAGCTCTTCTGCATGGTGAACTACTAAATTGATCAGAGAAGACTTATGCTCTTCTCAAAACGGTCATGCCTGTAGTGTTTCACTTTTTATGAACTAATTTTTCTAAGCTCTTGGTTTTGGCAATTTTAAAGCCTAAGTTCAGTTGAAAGAAACTCATGCAGGTCCAATGCAGATAAAAGTTCTCGATGCACACCTCTAGTTGGTGAGGTTGACGGAGGAAGTGTAAGTGGCGGAGGGCTCGGAGGCGTTACCCAAATTTGTGCAAACATTTGTTTGCGATAATCACCACCCTCACAAACCTGGACATTACTTCCGAGATCGTTCCAACAACAGTTATCGAGTTTTTGCCGTCGTCCTGAGACCACAAGGTACCAGTACGACCCTGATTGGTGAAATATTTGATTGCTTGCTCCAGTGCACACTTGAAGCACAAGTGGGTTACATCCTCGCAAGTTGTTTCCAGTAATGCACCGGTTTCCCACCTTCAACATTGACCCCTCATATTTAAGGTAAGCAGGAGGTTTGGCATTGTTTGCATCACAAGGCTGCAAAGAAGGACGGTGATCGCAGTTGCCTTCAACTGTGTCACAGTCGTAAAATGATAGGCATAAACCATTCGAGCCATACCAGTTATATCGCAACCAAAAGTAACCTGCGCTGCACAGAATTGTTACCAGCATTTAAAAGCTTCCAGGCCTCAAGGTTGTATTATCTCTTAGCACTGATGCCAGTCTATTCACTGATAGTAACGTTGATACTAATGAATGTATGGATCATAAGAGTTGGCGCACCCATGTGTCAGATATCTGTGCCAGGTCCGGCCAAACCCAATAAACAAAATAAAATAAGTGAAAACAGGATTTGTGGGCTGAAATTATGTGCCGGAGAGGCTCCGGAGTGCAGCAACAAAGTTGTGGGACAATATATGGGTATTTTAAAAGTGAACCAAATTACTATGGCCTACGTATAAATAAGGCAAGCCCCGGTGGAACAAATAAGGATATTGGATATGCAGTTGGAACAATGATGGATGCAATGCTGAGTGCTGCTAAGGGGCCTTTGCAGGTACCGAGGGTCCAGAGGCGGCCAAAGGTTAGAGTCACTTTCACAGAAAAAGGCTGAAAAACTGCAAAATACACTTAGCGTTTGGGCTCATAAAATGTGAACCGCTATAGGTATTCAAGTTCTGAAAAGTGCGTATTTTTTTTCAGCTCAATTGTAGTTTGATGCAACAATCCCCAAAACCCGAACCGAAATTTTGAAGTCGTGACATCGATCGCAAAACGGTGACGAAAGCGTCACTTTCGTCACCGTTTTGCGATCGATGTCAATGATCCAATTCTTCGATTCGAGTTCTCGGGTTTTTTGCGACGAACTGGAATTGAGCTGAAAAAAAATACGCAATTTTCAGATCGTGAATACCTGTGACGGTTCGCATGCTACGAACCCAAACCCAAACCCTAACTTGTTTTTGGCCGAAAAGTGACGTTTCTGGACCCTCCGTACCTGCAAAGGCCCTAAGGCTACTACTTAGAAAGAAGTACCTTAGTACGTTAGTAGTAGTGGGGAAAGATGACAGTGCTTGGTGTATGTGTATAATTATATGCGAGTAACGTTACTACTGGATCTTGTTGGGCACACAAGAGAAATAAGACATCAGATGCCTTTGCCTAGCTGACAAGCGGTTCAGCTTGATCACCGTCACTGAGGTTTAAAAAAATAACAGTACACTGCGTTGTAAGTCCCTACATCTAAGGTCATGAGGTGTATTACACAAATTTGTCGACGTATGTCCTGACATTTCTTACAGGAATTTACAATTACCTGAGCCTGCAGCAGGCTGCTGAAGTGCAGAAAATAAGATTATCAGATAACTAGCTGGTAGCCTCCAATGATGATGACAGGTAAGCCGTCGAAGTTGCCTTTTAACATTACGGGTCACACGAGCATACGACATTTCTGTTCACCGTCACCGTTGTAACTTCTGCCTGAACCCAGCCCCCCCATGTGTACGGTTCCATGTAGATAATAACGATAACAGGCTCGTAAATATTTACTACTAAGTCCAACACGATGTCTATGACAGAAACTGTAAGGTTGATTGCCTGAAACCAAGTTGTAATCCGAATCGGCACCGAGCGACTTACGAATTCCAGCGGCCAAAACTGAAGCCTGCGTATTCGTTGTGTGGCAACAAAGACTGGAATGTGCTATGTAGTAGCGCTCCAAGTGCCAGCGACAGCCAGGCAGCCAACCTGTCATGCATAGAAGCTTCGCTCTGATCTGCTCTCATTATGATATTACTACCATGGACCAGAAAAGCTGATTCCAGTGACGGTCGGGAGGCGCCGGTTAAGTGAGCAGGATGACCGACTCTGTTGTATCGACAGTATGCGCTTCAAACTTGCTTTGAATTATGACACCGTTCCTACAAAACCTACGTTGACAATGTATAACCTTGCATTTTGCAGAGTATCACCAGCCCCGCGGTGGACTGCTGCAATTGAGCTGGTTGACATTCCTCTACAAGGGCAACGCGCTCCATCATAATTGGGAAACACTACTGAAATTAAAAAGCGTCGCAGTGCACTCAACGATGCATTCTCTACGGTGCTCGTGACGAAAGTCAGATGTGCATTCCTGGCAGCAGCGTCGGCGCAAACTCAGCTTAGCTTCAAAGCGCCTGACGAAATTCGAGGGGACATAATGAAAGTACCGTAGTATTATGTTAGACTCACTGTTTGAAAATTGTTGATCACCTCGACGCCTGCAAATTTTGAAAGTTTTTGTGGTTCCTGCAAGGCGCAAGCACTTACGACCTTCGTTAACGTTACGTGTTGTGTTCCGGCGTGACCGAAGACGTTGTGACACAAGAATGGTATGTCTGAAAGCTAAAGTCAGTACCAAGATCCTGTCAACCTCAACAGCATGAAATACATCGCTGCCGTATCTGCCTGGAGGGATTATCAAGCATCTTCATAAAAATAAGATCCTGTTAACTACAGCAAAGTGTTCCTGAAAGCATGCACTGAGGGTTCCCGGAGGGCTACTGTATGCCGATACGATACTATATATTATCTAAGCCACTGAGCATAGTGACGGTGGATTCGCTCGTCATGATCCGAACGAAACGAAAGGCGTCGAAGCTCTGACAAGGGCTGTCGGAGTTCGGCAGAAACCTCAGTGGGCGATGCCGTCCCTCCGAAGGGCGCGGTCGACACTGAGGGGATGATGCGGGAGTAAGAGGAAATGGGGGCGCATAGGGTGAGCTTTCTCCCCACGGATAATTGGAGTTTCCCGGAGGCATAAATATCGGGTGAATCCAGCAATTTCAGAGCTCGGCGAAAAGCCGAGATCAAAACTTACCGTCAGGACTGAGCCGTTGACAGTCTCCAGTACTGAAACGCTTCAAACCTCATCGGAGCTGCGCAATATGAGGACAGACTCGTTTTTATTCTTTCTATTTAGGTGAGTTTGTCTGGTCAAAAGCAAAACCCAACAGGCTGCTACAAATATCATAATGCGAAGGTTTTCATCACCAAATATACCAAAGTTGCATTGTGACGAGCCACGAGCGTTTCCCCACGAAAAAGAGATTCTTATGCATGAGTTCTTTGGATGCTCGGTCATGGACTCATGGTCACATCGTAATTAGTGCTAAACTGCTAATTTATAGCTGATCACCGTATAAATTTAGCGTAATCTAGTACGTCAAAGTTGTGACACAAATGTATTTGGTACTTGATCGAATGGTCACAAGGCAGTTAGCACCGAACTACACGTGAGCCTTTGAGCGTATAAATCTAGAAGAACGTCCGAATTTTGAAAACTTTCCATTCGATTTCTGATCTAGGGCTTTTAACTTTTTTTTATGGGGAAAGAGGCCATCCAGTTTCTTTATATTTTAGAGAGGACGGAGGAGCATCCGTATCCTCGTCGCAAAGCAAACAATAGGACTCTGCGTCCTAGGTTCCATTGGTCATTATGTCATATTGTGATGATGATGATGATGATGATGATGATGATGTTGATGTTGATGACGATGATGATGACGATGCTTGCACGCACGCGGACGCTAGTTTTCCTCAACCACATGTTATATATTTCCCCTGTCGTTTACACATGTTTTATACACTGAGACAGTTTCACTAGTACATATTTTCCCCATCCGAATATTGTATATCCAGCAGTGAAAAAATATTATATATACAGCACTGAAATAATAATATTTCAATATTTAAAAGGCCGTCCAAAACTCCAAACACGAAACGGCAATGAGTTGTCACCAGTAGACAGCGTCCGGCTGGACGCCATCGCCACGTCAGGGACCAAAACATCTGCGCCACGTCACGGACGGGCAGTCAAACTACTGATACTGTCAAACTCTTCATTTTCACAGTGACACGTGTCACAAACCAACAAAGCGTCACCTATTATAAATATAGAGTGCGACTAAATTTTCCACGACTTTCCATATTTTTTAGGGTTCCCTCACACAGAAATCTTGGAGTCTTCTCTTGGTAAAATCATACTGACCACTAGAACCATAGACGCATATGGCATATCCGTATCCCATCATGCGATATAAGTATTTTAGAGTGGTATAGACCACAACAAAAAATCAAGAGCGAAAGATAAAGATGACTATAAATATGAAACGCGAAGATTTGAGGTTGTTATTGAGTGCCTAAATATGTGTAGTAAGCACCTTCGGTGTGTCCCTGTCGGTATAAATGTCCCAGCCGACAGCGACACGCCGAAGGTGCTTTATACACATATTAGATATTTAGGCACTCAATAACATATGAAGGCGCGGTGCTTTGGACCCTTTATCACGATTGCCAAAATGAAAATTACACATATACGGCACCCCTCAGATCGGTGTTTCTGACCCCATGAGCACTTCAGGGCAACCCATTTGCACACCTTCCTGGATTGTGATGTGAACAGTGAAATATATGCAAAGGATGAAATTATATTTAGAGCCCCCTCTACAGTTCACCAAAACTGAAAGTGATAGACCAGTGATAGAACAGGAAGTGATAAAACAGTGAAAGAACAGAGAAGAACGGAAGTGATAGAACCGACGATTATGGCGGGGGATCCTGAATCGTCATGTGCACAACTTCGGGGATTAACTTTTAATCCCCACGGTGTCACATCGATATCCCCGATGTCATCCCCGATGTCATAAGCTGTCATTTTTCTGAAATCTGAAATCTGAAATAGCTGATCTCATATGACTCTCTGCTGTGCTCGTACTGTGGCTTGGCATTTAGCGTCGACCTTCTGTACTGTAGATTTCTGTCCCATTGATGCACAGCGAGTTTCGATGTTCTGAGTTGAATATATTTTATCATGGGCATTGCCTCTACACGTGATCGCCGTTTCAAGATAAATGCTGCGTACAAAAATAGTAAGCGAAAGGATAGCATCAAAGCCGCATCTCGCGGTTTGCTGCGTTGCGCAAAGTGTAAGGCGGACCGAGAGGGAAGGCGATGCAACAAGGCTCACAATCGCAACTGGATTCACTGCAAGATGTACGGCTCCAAAGCTTGGCTGACTGTGGACAATTCGTATTCACAACCAGAATCTTCTCTTGTTTTTTCTGTGCCTGATCAGTTCAAATGGAAGCGCCCTACACAAAACGACGTCGATACTTTCTTTTCCGCATACACGAACGCCGCGAATAGAGGCTTGCCCAATATTAGCCTACAACCTCGCGCACAGATTACCTCATGGTCTATGGCCGATGTTCGTCGCTTATTTAAGTGCTTCACTCAACCTACCGTTGTTGACCTTCCACCAAATCTTGCGATCGACCCAGAACTCTCAGCTCCGAAATATCACCCCGCGTTCGATGTTTCCTTCGCTGAGATCGAGATTGGAGTGTTGGAAACGACTCTTGGGCTGATTGAATCTATTGAATTGACCGAAGTGGTTTTCCTCCATCAAAGTGACCCTAACCTAGCGCAAGAAATTCACGAGCTCTTTGGCATCAATCATCCTACACCTACAAAAACAAATTCTACCTTCCGCCAATGTAGTCGAACGATTCCTACGCTTGTAGTAAGTGCTATGACCGACCTCCTCCGAAAATGGACAATTTTCGACCTACCCTATGATATCATGGAAGTCCTCCACTATGAGTTTCCTCCTCCCACCAAGACTTCTCCTACAGGAGACATCGTGAAGCCTACCCCCCTCCTATGCGCCCTCCAAGGGTGCAAGCTATACATCCTAGACCTCGTGAAGATGAGGAAAGGGTTTCTTCCTGGGGGACTTTGTCCTTGTGCAAATCCTGAATGTCCTAAGCCTGACATGCGTGCCCAACATATTGGCGTCTCACTGCTTGGAGCTGGTGGAATCACCCGCATTCTGCGGACTGATGGGTTCTATGACTACATCACGTCAGTCCATCGCAGTTGTTTGACTTGTGGCACATCATCCTATGACCACGCACCCGCTATTCTATCCCAACTCCCTCTAGTCCTACAACATGAGATTGATATGGAACTCTCTGGTGGGATTCTCTCTAGCATCATGCTCACGCGCGCGGCGGCTCACAGCTTACGCCTCTTGCAAACCCGCAAGGTTGGCCCGGGCACGTTCAGCACCACCCTCAATGACCTCGCCATCAAGGCCTACACGGAGAGGGAGGGTGCATATTACTCCCAAGGTTTGGAGTATATTCGTCATCTCGAGGTGAGTTGCCCATGTTTACTTCTGTGCATTCACTGTGAAATGTATATTCTAATTCTGAAAGATGCGTAGAAGTGAACGAATGGCTTGTACACTTTGTGCATGGTGAGGTGCCCACACATAGCGTCGCATGAGTTGTGACGTCTTTTGCTATCATGCGCGGAAATCCTTTGCAGGGTATCGTAGGAGACCCCAGGTGGGAGGGCATGCCGACCTCACAGCAAGCTACCCTTCTAGAGGCGCGGGCTGAACTCCTCTCATCCAAACATTCGACGTTTGTCATTGCCCCCTTCCCTACCGCTTCGGAATTGTGCCTGAAGGAGCCACCTCCACGACAAGCACTGGCACAGCATCTACAGGACTCCTTGGCATCAGCCGCCACATACCGTCGCCGAGAGCTTCAAGGTGCGGACTTCCCTAGTATCGCCTCGATATGAGAGTGTGTTGGGGGGGGGGCTTATGGTGCTCACAAAACAACTTGTTAACCTTAGAAGGATAGGGTTTGGCACGAAAGCATAAGGCGTGTACTCGGCCTCTTTTTGGGTTTGGGTATTGTGCCCAAAGATTTGGGACATCAGTTAGGTTAAGTTATCCATCATGTGGTACAATCTGTGGTGAACATTTTGGTATAAGGATGGGTGGAGGGGGCTTAGTGAGCCCCCGGGAGGGTCCATTTGGGCTAGGGGGGTAGGATTAGGAGCATTGTCATCCAGCGTGTCATCAGCTGTCATACAGGATAGGGTATAGTGAGTGAAGCAGGGTGAATTTCCCATGATGCATGGCACAGCCTGAAAGGGCTGTGTGCACTGAACATTTTGGTATAAGGATGGGTGGAGGGGGCTTAGTGAGCTCCCGGGAGGGTCCATTTGGGCTAGGGGGGTAGGGTTAGGAGCATTGTCATCCAGCGTGTCATCAGCTGTCATACAGGATAGGGTATAGTGAGTGAAGCAGGGTGAATGCCCATGATGCATGGCACAGCCTGATAGGGCTGTGTGCACTGAACATTTTGGTATAAGGATGGGTGGAGGGGGCTTAGTGAGCTCCCGGGAGGGTCCATTTGGGCTAGGGGGGTAGGGTTGGAGCATTGTCATCCAGCGTGTCATCAGCTGTCATACAGGATAGGGTATAGTGAGTGAAGCAGGGTGAATGGCCCATGATGCATGGCACAGCCTGATAGGGCTGTGTGCACTGAACATTTTGGTATAAGGATGGGTGGAGGGGGCTTAGTGAGCTCCCGGGGGGGTCCATTTGGGCTAGGGGGGTAGGGTTAGGAGCATTGTCATCCAGCGTGTCATCAGCTGTCATACAGCAGGATAGGGTATAGTGAGTGAAGCAGGGTGAATGGCCCATGATGCATGGCACAGCCTGAAAGGGCTGTGTGCACTGAACATTTTGGTATAAGGATGGGTGGAGGGGGCTTAGTGAGCCCCCGGGAGGGTCCATTTGGGCTAGGGGGGTAGGGTTAGGAGCATTGTCATCCAGCGTGTCATCAGCTGTCATACAGGATAGGGTATAGTGAGTGAAGCAGGGTGAATGACCCATAATGCATGGCACAGCCTGAAAGGGCTGTGTGCACTGAACATTTTGGTATAAGGATGGGTGGAGGGGACTTAGTGAGCCCCCGGGAGGGTCCATTTGGGCTAGGGGGGTAGGGTTAGGAGCATTGTCATCCAGCGTGTCATCAGCTGTCATACAGGATAGGGTATAGTGAGTGAAGCAGGGTGAATGACCCATGATGCATGGCACAGCCTGAAAGGGCTGTGTGCACTGAACATTTTGGTATAAGGATGGGTGGAGGGGGCTTAGTGAGCCCCCGGGAGGGTCCATTTGGGCTAGGGGGGTAGGGTAAGGGTCGGTGTGTAGGCGCATGTCATCAGTGTGTCATCAGCTGTCATACAGGATAGGGTATAGTCATGGGTTGGCTGTGATTCATCAATCATGCATAGCATCATCTTGATGCACGGGTTGTGCCAAAGATTTTGACATAAGCATGATCCCAAGGGGCTTCGTGAGCCTTCGGGAGGGTCATTTCACGCTCGGGGGGTAGGGTAAGGGATAGAGTGAGGATGAATTGATATGAGTGAGGTGCTACATGCCCCACAGGTGTGGTTGCCAAGCTGTGTAGTGCCCACGATGTCACATACTTTGCAGCCAAAGTTTGCGGGACTAAAGGTATTGTCACAGAAACAATCGAGACCGGAGAGCTTGCAAACGCAAGAGGTGAGCCACCACTCACTTTCCTCCCAAATACAATTGTCCTCATTTAGCGTGTCATCAGGTAGTGTTACAATAATCTGCTTTCCACACCTTGCCCACTCCATGTTCTCAATATGCAGGTGTGTCCGGAGAGAAACTAGAGGACAAAGCGGATATGCTTGAATCCTCCTCAGCCAGAGTTGGTTGGGATGCCTCCTATGTTTTTTATGACACCGCTCCTGCACGTGGAGAAGATGTCAAGAAGTACACCAAGGCGAAGAAGGTTGCCCCTGACTTGTTTCACGACCAAAAAAATATCATCAGCAAGTTGCACAACGGTGATAAGAGGTTCAAGTGGGTGAGCTCCCGTGTGAAATGGGCTTTTGTGCACATTGAGGAGAGCGACATTCAGCTCATCGATGCCCACCTACGGAGTGGGGCACTTTCAGGTTTGTTTTTCACAACATGCTGATATAGCATCTTGTACTTATACAAATATACCTTACTTTGCATCAAGCCTAGATTCTTTCCATCTTCCGTTACACGTTTGGAAGCATAGCTTAGCATGTCCCATGCAAATCTATTTTTTGATGCAGGTCGGTGGAAGCTCTTTCAGAAAAAGTGGCCTGCAAAATATCAATTCTCTCAAGCCGATATCGACTCCTTCAAAGAGCTCCAGTGGGATCCCATTTCCGGGCGCAAGCTGAAACTTGGTTTGTACTGGGAGACATTCAAAGGCTACTTGAGAGAGGTATGGAATCGTGGTGCCACGATCAAACAGCGCCTCCGGGTACGTACTCTCGTGATTCATTGAGAGACGGAGAGCTTGAGAGACTGACAGGCTGAGAGACATAGAGACTCAGAGGCTGAGAGAGCATGAGAGGCTGAGAGCCTGAGAGCCTGAAATAAGGATATGTAGTGGTATGAAATCGTGGTGCCACGATCAAGCAGCGCTTCCGGGTACGTACTCTCGTGGTTCATTGAGAGCCTGAGAGACATAGAGACTGGGAGGCTCAGAGACCGAGAGCCTAAGAGAGCCTGAGAGCATGAGAGCATGAGAGCTTGAGGCATGAGAGCATGAGAGGCTAAGAGACTGAGAGCTTGAGAGCCTGAGAGCATGAGAGGCTGGGAGGGTGAGAGACAAGTTTGAGAGCACGAGAGCTTGAGGCAGAGACATAGAGACTGAGAGCCTAAGAGAGCATGAGGCCTATGAGAGCATGAGGCACAAGCATGAGAGCATGAGAGGCTAAGAGACTGAGAGCTTGAGAGCCTGAGAGCATGAGAGGTTGGGAGGGTGAGAGAAATAGAGGCTGAGAGCCTGAGAGCTCGAGAGCCTGAGAGCCTGAGAGCTTGAGAGACATAGAGACTACGAGGCGGAGAGATTAAGAGACTGAGAGGCTGAGAGGTTGAGAGGCTGAAATAAGGATATGTTGTGTTCTTGTAGGAACTCTTGGGTGAGACCCTCCGTTTGGAAGGAGCAGAAGGCCGTGGTCCCACCAAGAAAGGAGGTAGTGTGTTCTCGGCTGCAGCGGTGCTTGCCGTGAAGCGGGCGATAGGTCGGGCCAATCTGTATGAGGACCTTGCTTCTTCTGATTACCCTCAACACCGCCGCATCCCAGGCAAGGTCGGCTTCGGGTTACTTGATGCATGGCGTGTGAATGGGCGTGGCAGTCTGGCCAATGAACGTGTGCACGCTGTATGGCGTTACTTGGTGACAGCCAACATGGGCCTTCTCTTGGGTGTCTTAGTACTTCTTGAAGGCACATGCATGTATAATGCCAACATACGACAGACGTTGGATTTGGGCTATGGATGCCCCGGCTTGTATGACTGGTGGTTAGCGGTGCGTAACAACACCATGGCAACCGACCTGCAACGCGAAACGCGCTACACTCTCAATTTGCCACCTGCGGACAATGGCGAGACTTTTCTTCAAGAAGGGTCTCACTAACTTTGACCGGCCGGCGGTCAAAGTTGCACGGGAAAAGATGCGCAAATGTGCTTTGCTATGCATCGCCAGTGGAGCAAAGAAGTCGAAGCATGATGTGCGCCGAGGCAGGAATGCCGAGCGCATGCGCCAAGTGCGAGCTGCTAAAAAGATGAAAGGTGCCTTGCAACCCTTAGTGAGTGGCACGCCTTTGGATCCCTTTGGTCTATCCATTATAATCACATATCATGCCCTTCCCCCCGACACCCTGCACCTTTCCCAGTGGAGTTTGCATTCGTCCTGCGTGCACTATATATTCTGCAATTCACACCCTACCCTATAGCCTGCACCCTACACCATGCACTCAGCACTTTGCACTTTGCACTCTACACCGTGAATGTGAGTGAGGTCTACATGCCCCACAGGCGCAGGCCCCTCAGCCGCCGCACTGCCCCCCCCAAGCAGCATGGCCCTTGAGTCATCCGCAGGTAACTCCTCGGCCTTCCTCTCCCTCCCTCCCCTTAAGCCCTGCCTAGGTACTCAGCCTTTGCCTTACATTAATCATGGATGGAGTGAGGATGACTTGATGTGATTGAGGTGCTACGCATGCCCCACAGGCGCAGGCCCCTCAGCCACCGCACTGCCCCCCCCAAGCAGCATGGCCCTTGAGTCATCCGCAGGTAACTCCTCGGCCTTCCTCTCCCTCCCTCCCCTTAAGCCCTGCCTAGCTACTCAGCCTTTGCCTTACATTAATCATGGATGGAGTGAGGATGACTTGATGTGATTGACGTGCTACGCATGCCCCACAGGCGCAGGCCCCTCAGCCGCCGCACTGCCCCCCCCAAGCAGCATGGCCCTTGAGTCATCCGCAGGTAACTCCTCGGCCTTCCTCTCCCTCCCTCCCCTTAAGCCTTGCCTAGCTACTCAGCCTTTGCCCTACATTAATCATGGATGGAGTGAGGATGACTTGATGTGATTGAGGTGCTACGCATGCCCCACAGGCGCAGGCCCCTCAGCTGCCGCACTGCCCCCCCCAAGCAGCATGGCCCTTGAGTCATCCGCAGGTAACTCCTCGGCCTTCCTCTCCCTCCCTCCCCTTAAGCCTTGCCTAGCTACTCAGCCTTTGCCTTACATTAATCATGGATGGAGTGAGGATGACTTGATGTGATTGACGTGCTACGCATGCCCCACAGGCGCAGGCCCCTCAGCCGCCGCACTGCCCCCCCCAAGCAGCATGGCCCTTGAGTCATCCGCAGGTAACTCCTCGGCCTTCCTCTCCCTCCCTCCCCTTAAGCCCTGCCTAGCTACTCAGCCTTTGCCCTACATTAATCATGGATGGAGTGAGGATGACTTGATGTGATTGAGGTGCTACGCATGCCCCACAGGCGCAGGCCCCTCAGCCGCCGCACTGCCCCCCCCAAGCAGCATGGCCCTTGAGTCATCCGCAGGTAACTCCTCGGCCTTCCTCTCCCTCCCTCCCCTTAAGCCTTGCCAAGCTACTCAGCCTTTGCCTTACATTAATCATGGATGGAGTGAGGATGACTTGATGTGATTGAGGTGCTACGCATGCCCCACAGGCGCAGGCCCCTCAGCCGCCGCACTGCCCCCCCAAAGCAGCATGGCCCTTGAGTCATCCGCAGGTAACTCCTCGGCCTTCCTCTCCCTCCCTCCCCTTAAGCCTTGCCTAGGTACTCAGCCTTTGCCTTACATTAATCATGGATGGAGTGTGATACGGCTGTAGATACAAGCGCCGTGAATATATTATCAATATACAAAGAAACACTGCAAAGTTGGACAGCAATGCAAGTGTACGAATGAGCGGGTTTGTGAGTGCAGTCTCTGTAAGAAGATCTGCTGAAGCACAACGCTTCCTCACTTAAGTACCATACGTCTCCCATCATCTTAGATGGTACCGCCATTGGGTTGTGAACCCGAGACGTAGGTTGAACGACCAGCATTGTGGAAACGACTAGTTCGTTCATGTTGCGCATGCGAGTTCCGCGCATGCTAAAAGCCAAGATGGTTCTTGTTTGTTATTCAAGATGTATCTTTGCTTTGCCATCATCGAGTTCGACTTACGAACTCTCGATGACAGGGATGCCTGATGATATGACATTATCATCTGGCGACATGTACAGTCATCGTCGACCGTACTGACTAATGTCATATCAATATATGACGCGACTCGACATGTACAGTCATGGTCGACCATACTGTCGACTGTCATAAATATATGACACGACCGACTGACATGGCATGACATGGTATGACATGTCTGACAGGTATGACACGTATGGCATGTATGACACATATGTCATCGGTCATGACCCTGACAGATCTCCCCTCTTAAAAGAGTTGTGACCTCACAACGGGCATACCTTTGTATAATTATGTCTATGATGTCTTTGTCGTTGTCGCTTCTTGCTGGTACCAGTCTTCTTACACCGATTTGAGGCGTCCCTCATGGTGTTTTTAGGTTATTGGGGGGAACTGAGTCCACTTTAGTCCCTCACCTTACAGTTCTTAGGATGTAGCCCACCTTTCTGGAAATCGTATCGTATTTCAGAGTGACGTTTCAAGGTTCAATGAATTGCGTTTCGTGATGCAGATTGACGCTGGATTACTGATTGATCCATACGTATCGTGCGTCAGAGTGACGATTCAAAGCATCCGAAGTATACGTTACGGATTATTTGCGCTAGCCGTCGTCGCTTTGCGCGATCGATGATCCCACGATTTTATAATCGAACGATTCTCGGCCTGATATATAGTGCACCCAACCCTTCCTCCCCTCCTGAAGCTACTATGGAGGTTCACAGGTAGCGATGGGGAGCCCGATTTTTGGGGCTTGTTTTAATGCAAATGGAGAAGGCCCTGCTTACGAGATATCGGAGGGTCTTTATAAGTCCACTTTAAATCCTCACCCGTCTGCCAAACTCCTTTTATGGTCCAGTACGCACGCTTTGACGAACATCTGTCGCGATGAGTGAGAATGGATTCGCCACGTACTAATGTGAAATTCGTTTTAGTTATGTGTGTCAAGCATAACTCAGGATCACAACTCCGTCCACCTCAGTTATCCGGTAGCGCGGATTTACTGGCCACAGAATCCGATGACAAACCACGGTCTTGGCAAAGGTAGCATTAGCAGTTTTTTCACAGATATTGGTACCCGCATATGCGTATCTGTGTAAGGGTATGATTTGTATAAGGCTCACTACACCTTAGCAAGGAAGGATCAATTCCTGCTCCTGTCATATCAATTTGATGCAGGGTAAAAATGTTAGGGATATATCCCTGCAGTTCTTGGGTTGCAGCCCATCGCACCGAAGGCGCATCGCAGTTCTTGGGATGCAGCCCTGCAGTTCTTGGGATGCAGCCCTGATATTTTTATACGACCGATGGATGAAAACCTCTTGGGTACATATTTCCACGGCCTGATTATTATTAGGTCGGCAATTATTGGCAAAAGTCATTGGCTATCAGCTTTTGACTCAGAAGCCACAATGTTATAGAAGCTGCGACCTATTGTGATCATATGCGGCAGTTATGCCTTCAGCATACGTAGACAATATGATTATGTGGAACTTATAATCCTTAAGTTGCATTATGATAAATTTATCCAGGTGTTAACAAGTGTTCAAGATTTGATAAGGGGTTGACGCCCCACAAGTCAAAGGTCACTGTCTCATAAGGCTCGCCTCAAGTGTGCGGCTTAGCGTCCTGGCGAGGCACAGTCATGATGCTTCCTAGTCCAAAGAGCTGGAAATGAGAGTGCTCAAGATATCCAAAGACAGGAAGGCTTTTGGTTGGCCAGTGTTACTGTCAAGATGCTTAACCTTGATGGAATGGCATTCGGATACAAACTGTGAAACCATGCATGCGACTTATGCATTGGTGTATGACTTTGATGAATTGTCTCTTGTCATGAACCTGGAAGGAATGACGGGCAAATAGCTAGAGTGGCGGATTTACTCACTCGGCTTTGCTGTCTATGAAATTCGATGCCTGATGGCACAACTGGCAATCCTTTGCTAAGGTGCTTTCCTTAAGACATTGGCAACAACTTGTGTGCCAGCTTCTCTAGATTTGGGGAGAAACCATGGATCAACAATTTATCAATCAAAACACATGTATCAAGGTTGATTCATCGAATCCTTCAACTCTTGAATTTCGACAATCAGCATCTTAGGCTGTTGACGTCAAAGTGATGGTCGTAAGCTTACAATATAGCTTATTCACATTTAAAAAACCATCGTTCTCCTATGTCAGTGCCCTTCATATAATATGATAGAGCCGGAGAAATATGCATCTATGATTTCTTCATAATGAACTTTATGTGTCAATAAGTCAAATAAGACTTCATTTGATGTTTCAATCGGCATGATGTACCGTGTCATCAACTTTATGGCTGCTATATTCAGATGCTGGAACTTTTGATAAGATCTTTAATTTTCCAAGCAAAATCACAATGATGTAAGGTGTGGCAGCTGTATGAAAATGAATGAATCTATACTCTTCCTCCCCCTCGCAAAAAGAGATGTATCAAACCAATCAGATGGTGATGGAGGATGTTATTCAATCATTATGTTATGTGAAAAAATGTTTGATAGAGAATCAGACTGAGATTACTCATCGAATGCTTTAGAGGTAACAATGTTAATCTGAACATTGATTCTCTCTACGTCATATTGGCAATATGCCTGTCGATTTTAAATGTGGCAAATGCTAGATGATGTCAAATGCAGTCGTTGGGTTGCAGCCCACATACATTTGTCAATTCAGGGTCACTATAGTGTGCCCAACTTTAGACAATGGTTCTGGAAAATGATTGTCATGATGAACAAAGAAATCAGTGATGGTACCGAAGCTAACTTTGGTATCGAAGCTAATGGAGAGTCAATCAAGAAGTGTCCGTAATGACAACGACTTACTACGAGTTGTATTTTCGTAGTTGATGGATGGCTGACATGTCATTTATTATGAATAGAACATGGCATTGCCTAGTGATATGTGTATATTCTTCAGCACATGATCACTTATCTCAATGGTGCCCATTTTATTTTTGGGCAAACACTATTCAGAGACTTGTTATGATAAAGAAGTATGAATGATGAATGTATCATTTCAATCCGATAGAGTTGTGACTTGTTTTATGACTATAAATTTTCTGTCATTTTCCAGAATGAGGATGAACTGCGCTTGGAAACCAGCTGCAGATTGCGGTGGTCTGGCTTTTCCCAAAACTTCGTGGCCTAATGGTTGAGGCAACAAATTTCTAAGCATTCCAGAATGAACTTGCAGAGACTGAGTCGTGATTCCTCAATGAAGCATGCGTGTCTTATGTGCCAGAATGATATGAACCACAAGTATGATGTCAATCTATATGTGGATGGTTTATACCATTATATGCTATTCCACAAATAAGATAGTGATGTCAGAATGAAAACTTTGGACAGTTGCAACTCAGTACATACCTGAGTGCATTCAAATCCACTTGTATACTCAAAATCTGAATCTAATGTAATTGTATATGTACAGGATAGAATATATTTTCTATGTGATTCTGGATTCAGGAACTAGAGTCAATGAAAAACTCCTTTCCTATTTCAGAGGATGAAACCTTTATTCCCTTAGGTGCAATACCTTATCTTAAGGAATAGTCAATACAAGTTTCAATCGATTTTTTTCAAATCTGTCTGTCACTTTTGGTGATCAGACTGGTCAATTTTACAGCATAACCATTCCCCTCGCTGAAGGAGATGACTCCCATCATAGGGCGGTATATTGGCTGTTTTTTTGACACATGGAAAACATGAGTAACTCTTGGAGAATGTTGGGATAAACATCCTAGATTGGCTGCGCTTGGTTGCTCTATGCCCAAGAATGACCGAAGAGATTGCTTGCCATTTTTCAGCTATATAGCGTGGAGGCTGCTTAACAACGGCTGGGTCATAAGTTAAATAGCTATGTCAGCTATGTCGGAGGCTGAATAGCCATGATTGCACATACTCTGTCTTTTATGATGAATAGACCTCTGAGAAATGGTGTCTAAAAAAAAATCAATTGACAACAACTCAACCTTTTGGTATGATGTAGAGCTGATGATCTTTGTTGCACTTCAATCGTTTAATGTGCACTAATGAAATGCCTTGTGATATATAATCTCACAGAATAGGCATTGCCTAATGGCGATATGATCAGATATGTAATGATCGATGAAGACAAGATGGCTGGTATGGCTCATTCAGTAATAATTACCTCAAGGAGATGCCAATACACGGATATATATCAAGACATAAGGGCAATAGGCTTATTGTATAGCCTTCAAGGCAATTAGCATTTATGCTGCATTGGTCAGCTCAGTGGCTTTGACCTATCTAGGTGTTGTACTCAGGCTGTAGTTTGCATATTGCATTGAGTACTCTTGACACCTTTGATGATACAATCAGATGATATGTATGAAATAGCAGGAATGGTTGCCCTTTTAAATGATCATCGGTGGCAGAGGCAATAGTGCTTGCACCGTGTCAATATACAATTCTAGTCTGGATACATGCTAGACTGAATGTATACAATGTCTAGGTCTTCAAAATCAAGCTCATATGTATATCATGGCTGATGTATGTGTCAACTTCATGGAGTGTTGCATGGTTTGACTGTATACAGTCAGGCTTACCAAAACAAAAACAATGATGCAACTTACTTGTTTTATTATTTGTCTTTATTATTATTTGGTTTTCAGTTGTATTTCTAGCTTACCATCTTCCCCCCTCAAGGAAGTGTATTGCTAGGCGGTTGTCAAGCGCCGTTCAAATACAACAGAGGTCCGACCTCTATGTGATGACGTGGAAGCTTTCTATGAAGCTGGATAGCAGTTCTCGGGTTGCAGCCCATTGCACCAAAGGTACATTGCAGTTATTGGGATGCAGCCCGAATCCACGTCATCAGCGTGGGTCATATAATGCCCAAGCATGTGGTGTATATATATAACACTACCCTTCAGCGGCGAAGTGGTTTGCTATTACCATCATCGTATGCTGTGGGATATCAAATATATGATCAGAGAGCATGGATATATATATATATATGTACCATGTTTGTCAATATCGGAGAGACTATGTCTTCCTTAAAATCCTCATGACTATATGTATAAATGGTGCTATACTAATGTCAACACCTTCTCTCTGAGTGATTTATTGATTTCAGATGTGATGTCGTGGCATAAAATATGTCCACGTCATTGGCACGAGTCATGGTGTGTCCATGCATACATGATCTTAGCGCAGGTCACAATACAGTGCCCGAGCATACGCGATTTTAGCGTTGGTCACATTGTGCCTCCAATATATATTACTCATCTTTGTGAGTCTAGACAGCATTGTGCTGATTGCAATGCTTTCTCTGGTGACTTATATATCACAGATTATGCCAATGTGGTGATCAGTCCAGTGCAATATTTTGTCACCGGAATGTACAGGGATTGTGAATGATTGCAATCCAGCCGGAGGAATAATCTCAACAGCCATTCTGTATTAATGAATGCATCGGAGTTATACTCATTTCGATGATTCGAAACCCATGTCATTTGTGATAACGACAACTCATATGAATATATAGGGTTTTATCAGAATGCTTTTACGTGATGTTAACATATTATGAACAATTCACTTGCATCTCAGGACAAAGGAGTTACGCTTGGAAGGTCTTACATGGTGGTCACCAACAGTTATCGGCTGTTATTCGGGTGCCAAATTCTGCCTTCCGCACTGGGACTATATCAATCAGTCTCACAGCGATGCACTACTTGTCCTTCCCACTCTTATGTACGGCTATAATGCCAAGTGTATTTAGATGGGATATATATATACATTATATAAATATCATCTTCTGATCCAGGATATGCAATTAAGCATGGTATCAGGTATATATTATGTATATAGTTCAGCATTCCGAACTTACTCGAGGATGTAAATGCTGAGCAATAGTCAACTTATAGTCATTGGGATATAGTTTCCCATCCAAGTTTACACTTTATTAGTGATGGTGGATTTAACGTTGTACAGATTTCAACGTTATTTGTGGACGCAGTGATTTTATCAAAAGCAATCCATCAGAAATCACCAGATCGGAATATAAATGGATATGTGTGTAATCCTATCCACCTTCTTCCCCCTTGAGGAAGTGTGAACACATAGGCAGTCAGTTGCCTATATATCGTATAGCTCAAAGTTTACAGCTTATAGCTTATAGCTTATAGCTTGCAAGTAGCTCATACAATTTTAGGGTTGTTGCTTAACAGTTCTTGGGTTGTTGCCCGAATATTATCATGTCCGTGCTGATTACAGCATGATATATATCTGCCAAACACAAAGTGTATCCAATAAATAGGTGGCATTTAGGGTATGTAACGTTACAGTGACCCCATTACCCAATATAGTGATTAGGGTGTTACATGATATCAGTAACCCTAATACAGGTAAAAAATAAGCAGTATAATGTTTTTGCAAAGATTTTTAAGCAAAACTGCATTTAATACCTACATGAATGTAAGGTGGTTTTCAGGAGGTACGTTACACCCCTGTTACACACATTTAATTTTAGGGTTGTTACAGGGCGTTACACATGCTGCATAAATCAGGGATTGTTATTTGATATATAAACATTCATTTCAGCAAAAAAATCAATCCGAAAATTTCAAAATGTGTTTTACGTACAGCATTTTGAGCGATTTATCGTTACAGCAATAGCGTTACCCCTATATATTCAACACCTAATATCTAGGGTGTTACACGAGATATGACATATGTCATTATGATTTCCTGATACCTTAATAGGTATAAAATCATAATTTCATATAAAATGGGCACACATTTTTCATTTTGAAATCATGCGTGGAGCATTTTTACCCATTTTATAGCTTTTTTTAGCTATCTTCGATGACACATCTCAGTGTATATGTGGAATATAAAGTACAGAATCGCTGTAAGGAACTTCACTGTTGCATATGATAAGTTTCATAGCAATTAAGTGAGTTGTGCTGTATATCAACATTTTATGGTTGATAGCATTCTGGGTTTTTCTGATTCAAACCCATGTACAGCAAATATACTTTTCTGATTATGTATATTTATTGATTTAAGTGGAAACACCCACTTTATTGATATATATCAACCTATGATTTGTTCTGAGCATAGGTCTGTGCTCTTAAGATTTATCAAAGTGATATATCTTATTTAGAATAAATCTGGACTTTTGCTGGATACAATCACAGCAACTTCACACAGCATATTTATGTGTGTGTGTTGTCCTTAATAACTATGTCAGATATCATGTAAGCTGATCTGAGAGTTACATGCAATATTGATCTGATCAAGTCTGATTCAATTGTCAATATGCAGGGTAGTTTTTGTAGTTGCTCCAGCGATGATATGTGAGATGAGACGCATGGACTGCACCCAACAGTTACCAGCTGTTTTATGGGTGCAGTATTTAGCCTTCGGGTCTGGAGATAACTCCATCCAGCCCTTCAGCATGGTGTCTTATCCTGTTTACCATTACTATCACCATCGCTGACACTTTCCACGCACATGTGTTTGGAAAGTGGTATCCACATTACCATATACAGTATAATTGATATATTCACTTTGAGTCAGTGAATCTCAAAATGTATAATGAATGCTAGTGTTTGTGCAGTGTATAGTACTGCTGATTAGTACTAGTGTGTGTGTGTGTGTGTGTGTGTTTACTTGCACACACTTTGCAGGATCTTTATGGATATCACAATATCCTAACAATTTATCATGCAGAAAGTCAGCATACCACGTACTGATTACATCTAACATGATATATATAGTTTAGGGATTGTTGTAATTCCATGATAATCTCATTACGAAATGAGTTGCTGATAGATTTTGCATGAAGCTCAGGTGAGCATTCCTTCCAGTAATCCACCATAGAATGTACATGTTACCTGGAGAGCATCTCGGCTCCACCAGGACACGACAAACTAATTATGGTGTTGAGATTACTTTCAGGCACCCTTTGCAACATGGATTCGAATATAGACTAGCATTCACTGCAATATGCTTGTGCTCTATGTACTACAGCTGTTATCGTGATCAAGCTGTACAGTATAATAAAGTATGTACCATTCACAACATTGCAATCATTCAGCATAAGATGTGTGCATGATATAGAAGTGTATGCACTGCATATTGATGATTGCTGTAAGTGAAATGAGTGTATGTGTGTGTGTGTGTGCTGATCTGCACACACATGTTGTGCACAGATCATTGTGCTGCTGACAAGTATAATGCTGATGATCAAAAGTATGTGTGTGGTCATCAGAACATTAGAATCTGCTGCAGTATGATATAATGCATTCACAGCAGTATGTATCCACAGCATAACGATTATGTGCTCCCAGCATTCCTGCATATATACAATCATTCTGCATATGATTTCATCGCGCGTACACATGTGTGCTTCTCACTGCATGTAGACACATCAAAACTGTACGTGCTAAAATCGAGCATTCCTCGCATCTTATGAAATCATGAAAGGTGTATATTATGCTGACAGGCCATAAATCATTGCACGCAGTGATTGTAAACAGTGCGTAGAGATGATTTGCAAAAATCGCTGATGTACGTTCAGTTCCACACTCCACGCCTCCGGTGTTGACGAGTAATCCGTATCATGGGACGGATGCGAGAAAGCAGGCAACGCGAGGCGCATGATCGGTACAAGCTGCTCACCGATTGCTCCCGGCGTAGATCTGCTCGAGGCTAGCATAAGAGGTGACATCACGCGGCATCTCAAGCCACCTCGTTACCTGCGGCGCATGGAAGAATTTCAAGAAAATGAGGCCAGAATTTGCCTGTGCATCTGTCGAATGTAGGAAGAGCTACAGATCTGGTCTGAAGATGGCAACGCTCTCTCATGACAGCCGAGGTGTGCACAAGAGCACCTTACTCCGGTAACGGGTACTCGGGGGTGACAACTTGCTCCGATGCACGGCAGATTTTGATCTTGGGACTTAGTGGCCAGGGGGCCAAGGAATGCACTCTTTCTTGAATGCAAAAGGAAATACTGCATCCGGCCGAACATCGCATGCTCGTATACGCTGCTAGTAAGGACAGGTGCGGGTGGTTGCCTGTCATGCGAAGAATTTGGAGTCCAGGGGGGAACGCTGAGTCGGAAATGCTCTTAATTTGGTTTCCCTGTTCGTACAAGGGTCCGGGAATTCTCTTAGACTCCGGTGTACTTGATTTCCCGTTTCCCGTCAGCGTACGCGACCCCGTGAGCTCACTCCGTATGTAAGCGTTTCGCTGCGAGTGCAAGGCAGGCTGCGCACCGTCATATCAACAGAAGTCATGTTGCTCCGGCGCAGCTTCCGGCAATCTGGCAATCGTCCCGTTTGACGTCACGTTATTACCACGGGGCGCACTTCAATATCGAAAGTTGACACACCACTGAGGATTTCTGTTAATAAAGTGTTAAAAAGTGTTAATTATGTGTTAAATAGTGTTAACGGGTAGGAACTGTTAATAGTGGTGTTATAAATCCCGGTGGTACTTATTGATTGGCTATTGGGGGAAAGTTTAACATTATATAATTCATGTTAACAGAATGTTAACAGAATGTTAATTTAACACAATTTTAACAGAATGTTAACACTTAATCGGAGGGGTGCCGGAGGGAGTTGAAATAGGCCCCCCTCGCGAGATCATTACACATGTAAGGAATATTAACAGAACATTAACACTTTTAATAGGAATCATACACGTGGCACTCGGATTAACAGTTTTACCGGATACTAACACTTGGCAGACTTTAAACGGTCATAAATTAACAGATTTGACAGGATCGTCCACGTGTCATGACTATTAACACTAGCACCACTAGATGTTAACAGAAATTCCAGATTGTTACACGTGTCATGACTATTAACACTAGCACCACTAGATATTAACAGAAATTCCAGATTGTTCCACGTGGCATGTCTATTAACACTAGAACCACTAGCTATTAACAGAAATTTCAGATTGTTCCACGTGGCATGCTTAGAGGGACTGCCGATGCTACTAAAAGTACCACTGGAACAGATACGTTCCATGTGGCAAGCAAGCAGGCATTCGCTATCTACACAGAGCAATTGGACGGAGCTGATGAAGCTGCGCCGGCGTTCGGTGTCCTCCTTCGATTGCTGCGCGGAGCTGATGAGGTAGCTTGCGCTATTGCTTTTTGCAACGTACCGCTTTCATCCCCGGCCATAGGTAAGTGGCGTGTAGAGGTACGCGGTTTCCAGGTGGGCGATGGATAATGACCTTGGTTTCGAGACGGCTTACCGGTAGGAGAAGGGTACGTTTTTCTGCCTCGTTGCACACATACACGCCCCGGCTGTTCATGGTAAGGTCCTCAACCGTGGGGTAGGCGGTCACCATAGCCAGGCGGCACACGGTGTCCTTGGCGGCGGAGTTGTCGGCGGAACGCTTCAGGAAGATCAAGTAGTAAGCCTCCACGGTGCCGTACTCAAAAGCGTCGGCCGCGCATGTACTCAAAGCCACGTTGAAGGAGATACGCGTTTTTGCCCGGGTGTAATCCCGGGATGTGAAGTCCTCATCGCCTCTTCGCATGCGCGAGAATCGAAGGACGTCCATGGCTGCATCCAGGGAAGGGCTTGCATGATCGCTAAAAAGGGATGCGATTGCGCGTCCGCCCTCGATCCAAGCCCAACATCCGCACGAAACATCGCATACCGGTGGCACCACGGATACATTCCTCCGTGCGCGTTTTCCGAGCGCACGCTCGACAGTCGAAATGTCACCAACGGTGCAAACTGCGAAACATTGCATCCCGTGCTTACCATAACCGGTTCGAACGGGTTCCCCGAGGTATCCGACAACACGAGGATCTCCCCCGCACCTTCCAAACCACCCCCCCCTGGAAGACACCCCACGAACTCCATGACAGTAACCGAAGGGAAATGACCGGTTTTCCAACTTGTGCGCGACCACGGACGGTACAACACACCGCACACAATGATGTTTCCATAACTCTCACCCTGCATGCGCCAATCGTGTACAAACCGGAATATCGTGCGCACCGTGGTCAGCACAAGGGCCAGGAACAACCCTTGCCGACATGGGAGGAGCCCCTCGCGAGAACACACCGTGCCCACACGCTGTCCCAACATAAGGCGCGCGGCGTTATCAGGTCCCAACCTAGGCGGGGCGTTCAACAGGTACCTCTCCGCAGTTTCTAGGGCTGCGTTTTGTGTGCGCAGAAGCCCCCATCTGTTAATTGGCATCCCACGTGTGTCCAACCACGTGTGTCCGTTGTCCAACCACGTGTGTCCGTGAAACAGGAGTGTCAGGTGGTTCCCCACCGCGCCACGTGCAAGGCGCATTCGGCGGATTCTGACGAACGTTCGGCCGACTCGCTGCAAGTATGTTGTCATATCAACCCAAAGGCGTGTGTCGTCCGAATTGGATGCAATCGCGGAGATCATGCACGGATCCTACATCACACCCCAGCGCGAGCGGGTAAATTCAATGCAATACAGCGGGTCCGAAGTTTTATCATAACGAAGTTTTATCACCGCAAAACCATGACATCCGTGTGCACAGGGATATTACGAATCACGCAAGACATCAATCCATCGCTACCGGAACATCATGGAGTAGGCAGCACACGGCCACCAGGCAAATGGAGATTACTATCTTCATATAAAAGTGTTTTGTTACAGCTAGATAGGGGGGCGGTCCTCCTAAGTGGTAAGATGCCAGTCTGCTGCTCTAAAGGCCCGGTCGAGTTCTCTGGCTATTGTCGGCCGTCGTCTTCCACGCACACTCTGGCTTGTGGCTTCTCCAGTGAGCACGCTGGCAGCTAGGGCCGCAGTACGCTACACGTCGGCACGGGCACCACTTTCGATTAGCAGCCAGCAGGCCGCACATGGCACAGCATACAAGACGGACGTAGCCACGCCATGCTATGAAGGCGGAGTACACAGTATTCACGTCGTCCACACGTTCCCCAAGCTGGGTGGGTGTCAATACCCTCGAGACAGCCCCAACCGCAGGGGGCTGGCAACGGTGGGGGCATCCGTGAGGTCACGGTGCAAACTGGTAGCGAAAAACGACTGGAAGGCGTTAGTGTAGTGAAGGCATGGGTGTGCCCACGGACCACGGACGAGCACTACCTCACCCCACCATCCATGGCAGTCACCGCCGTCCACGGGGGTGGTGTACACACGTATACGCAGCAAGCCTTCGCCAAACCCAGGGACCGCCCAACCCGGACGGGGCACCCCAGCAAACTCGAAGTAGCTTGCTCCCGGTGTCAGAGGACACTCGCCGACCATGGCATACCGAGCGTGCTGTAGCCGACTCTCACCGTAGACGTCATTCAACAGTGCAAGGGCGTGCTCCCCGAAGCTGTCGGAATCACTCTCTGGCCAAAAGCCCTGCTGGGCTCTACCCTCTTGTCCCCACAGTTTTATGAGTTGCCAACGATGCAAGCCCACTCTACCGAGGTATGTGTGATACTCGACCTGCATCCCGACATATGCCCCGTGCACGGACCATCACCATGACATAGGGAGCTGGAATGCACTAACACGAAGTGTACCGGCGGGCACAAGGCAGCGAGCGGGTAATCGGTACACGCAAGGTGCCCTCGAGTGGTCCCCAAAAGGATTGGGAACTTGGGATCCCCACAAGGGTCCCCAAAAGGATTGGCAACAAGTAGCTTCTGGAATCGCTTCACGCCAGCATATAACATTCCATATAACAAGGAGCTTACGATGATTAGATGGTTAGATCGATGGAAGCTTCAACATCCGTTGAGCAGGTGTACTGTACCGAGATCCCGATTGAACGTAGCTCGGAAATTCTACACACCCTACATTCTGGGAAAATCAGAAGACGTCTAGAAGCCGTCTTCTGAACGTCTTATAGACGTCTTCGTAGAAATAACGTCTTCTGGTTTCCAGAAGACGTCTTCTGATGGGAACGTCTTCTGAAAACCAGAAGACACTCTTCGGGGAAGACGTGCCGAAGATGTGCGGAATGTCTTCCGGATTTCGGAAGACATCTTCCCGGAAGACATGCAAGGGCAGTCTTCCCGGAAGATACCCGGAAGATGTTCCGAATGTCTTCTGGGCCAGAATACATTCTGACATGTGTTATCGACACATATGTGATGATTATGCAATTTGGCCACATAGCTACTTCATACCACACGTACGCTAGTCGCGTAATCACAGATGACATTCAGAAGGCGCACGGAAGACATGCGGAAGACATTCCAGGTTTCTTCCTAACAACTTCAGGGTTGTCATCATGCTCTGTTGCTATGATACATAATATACGGCTAAGTTAATTGATAGGTCTATCTACACATACATGTACGATTGCATCTATTCAACATACAAACCACTAAGTACGATGCCCGGCGTATTATCATGATCGCCTCTTGCGTCTTGCACCTTTCGGTCGTGAACCATCATCGTCGATGCACTCGAAAAAGCCAGCCTTTAAATCAAATACCACCGCCGTCTTCATCACAGGATGTTTCTTGATTACAACTTGGTGCTCAATTTGAGCCGCCAGGATGAATGGATCAGTAGTGTCCCAAGGTGTCTCGGGATCATCCGGGTCGTATGTGTACACCTCCTTTGCGGTATTGTCCGGCCCGTACTTCGAGTTTAGCTTGGCAAACCGTTTTGTCGTCGCTTGGTTGAATTCAGGGAACCACTTTCCCTTCACAAGAATGTACTCTTTCGCGGCCAAGTCGACCTTGTAGATGCTATCTACCATTGCGTACCTGCGAGTTGGAGCCACAATTATACTCTATAGTAAGAATCCCCGAAGACGTCGAGAAGACACACAGAAGACATTCGGTACATATTCTGCGCACTTTCACCAAAACGTAATGCACGGACGCACCGGTCAGTCTCGATTTCCTCGCCTTCGTTTGATGTTTTCTCCAGAGAAAAAGGCTCGGAAGTAACGTTGACAAGTTTTCTTCGTCTTGTCCTGAGCTGCCGTGCGATAGCAAACTCCTCGAACCACGACCGAGCCGAAAGATTGACACACGTGAGGAGGCCCTTCGACGAGTGCCGCTTCATTCTCCGTGAATGGTCTCCCCAGCCAGACCTTGGGGTCGCTACCGTGCATATGCAGCGGCACATCCATCAGGCGAGACGCTCCGGCTCGTGCGCCGTGACTTCTCCGAACAGAATGGTTTTCTCTGCGAATGTATACGTGCACAGTGTCAGGACATGTATTTACCGAAGACGTGCGGAAGATGCCTGGAAGATATACAACACGTCTTCCAAGCATCTTATGGGTTTGATTTCTTACTTACCTCTTGCAGTAGGTGACGTAGGCGTCGAATTTTGCCTTCAACTTGCGGTATTGGGGCACGTTGCCATGCATCCACAGCTCCAGCGCTTTCGTTTCAGCGCGGGAGAGTACATGGCGCTTGCCTTGTGTTCCCAAAACCACGGTGTTCGGCGCCCTCAACGGTGCGGTGGCCAAGAACGGGAGCACGGGTGGCCGGGTGGGATTGGTGGTTGCCTCCCGCCGGCGACGAAGTACCAAGATTAACCCGCGCACCACATGTACCATCCGGTACCGCCCGAAGCCTTGCATAACACTCTGAACCGGATATGCATTGTTCTTCACCCACCTTCGAATCTTCCCGTTGAATGATTCGAACACGTACATCCATGTCCCCCGTATTGGACCATACATGAGGAGTTGGTCGGGGAAGTGGGAAAGCAAATGCGTGTTGATGACCAGCCAGTCAGGTGATGAGCCATCGCGCTCGAGTGACTTGAAGAACTCATCCACCAGATTTTGAAGCTTAGGAACATCCTGCAAAATCACCAAATAAAAGGCAATTAGGGAAGACGTGTGGAATGTACTTAGAACGTATTCGGGGTGTCTTCCAGATGTCTTCCGTACCTTACAGTCTACAAGCTCCGAAGTGAGCTCTCTCGTTATGACCGTCAACTGCCCGATCAAGTCTTCAAGCATGTTTTTCGAGTAGCCCTCGTCTCTATCCCAAGACGCTAGCACGCTCATGATGCCCGCTTGTAGCATTTTCAACGCCTCGTGACACTTGAGCGTCTTCGGTCCGGTGTTCGTGCCGTTCGGACGCAACATCTTCTTATGGCCTTGCCCCCATTTGACCATTTGTGATGACCATTTGTAATTAATTAGCAATAATCAAGATTGTTGCATTTGTTGAAATTGAAGGGAAAATGCGAAAGTGCAATTTTACATATGTCATTTTGCTCTACGTTAGATTTCCAAATTTTCAATCTCAACTTATTTTGATCTACGTTAGTTTTCTGATTTCAGTTTTTGGAATGCTTGATTTCAGATTTTTTTACATTTGTCATTTTGCTCTACGTTAGATTTCCGATTTTCAATTTTGGCTAATTTGGCTCTATGTTGGATGTCAGTTTTCAGTTTTTGGAATGCTCCATTTCAGAGTTTTGCATTTGTCATTTTGCTCTATGTTAGATTTTCCAAATTTCAATTTTGGCTGATTTTGCTCTACGTTAGATTTCAGGTTTCAGTTTTTTGAATGCTTGATTTCAGATTTTACAAACCAATTTCAGATTTTTGTATTTGCCATTTTGCTCCACATTAGATTTCTAATTTTCAGTTTTGGCTGATTTTGCTCTACGGTGGATTTCAGATTTCAGTTTTGGAATGCTTGATTTCAGATTCTGCTATTGTCATTTTGCTCTACGTTAGATTTCCAAATTGTATCGGTCGATATGCAGCCGATATATCACCCGATATGCACCCTATATATCAGCCGATATGCATCCCATACATCAGCGCCCATATATCAACCGATATGCACCCTATATACCAGCCGATATATCAGCCGTTGCGGGTTGGACCCACAATACTCTATAGTAAGAATCCCCGAAGACGTCGAGAAGACACACAGAAGACATTCGGTACATATTCGATACACTTCAAGACGGTACACTTCAAGACCTCCGGCTTGGATTGACGGAAGACCTCCGCCGCGGATTCGGGGGGGGTTAGTGAGCATCGCTCGTTTGAAGGACGACATTTTGGTCTTTGGGGGCGCTTCCCCCTTTTGGAGATGCGCGGCACGTTTACTTCCCATTCTATCTCCTATACAAAGGACACTTGGCCAAGGTAGTGCGGAGGGCATCCTGAAGACAAACACTCAGAAGACGTTCAGAAGTTGCTCAGAAGACACGCGGAAGACATCTCCCGACATCTTCCGGACGTCTTCTTGACTGTGCTTGCGGAAGATACCCCAGATACCTTCTGTACATCTTCCAGACACCTTCGGGGAATATACGTCTTCCTGAACCCAGAAGAGGTGCGGAAGACACGCGGAAGACACGCGGAAGACACACAGAAGACACGCGGAAGACATTTTTTTGACATCTTCCGGACGTCTTCTTGACTGTGCTTGCGGAAGATACCCCAGATATCTTCTGTACATCTTCCGGTTGTCTTAGAGATGTCTTTGAGGAAGACATGTCTTCTGGAAATCTGCAACTTGTAGAAGTTCCCATGAACGTCTTAACCCCTAAACAGATGAAACTATTTCGGGCCTTTTTGGGGCAATATCGATTTTCGCCACATATGAATGATGTCCGTTGCATACACGCGCTAGCCAACTCAACCATGCTTTTGGTATTGATTGACCCAACATTTCGATAGGTTATACGCGCAATTTGACGCATTATACCCGCCAATATATCCGAATTGCCACCACCATTTTGGGGATTTCCAAACGTAATTTTTTATTTGACCATTGATAAAAAACGGTATGGGTATCCCTCGGCGCACAGGACACCATCAAAGCATCGGCTTTGATAAGGGTTTTATGTTGGTATGCTGCTTGGGGCATAGATACCACGCTTATATATCGGTTTGGACGAATATTGTGTGAAAAAACAACAAAAAACAAAAAAACACACACATTTTCAATGTTTTCCCATACTTAAGCACAGATTTCAACATTTTGGTGTTTTTCACTGCTATATTGGATATATATGATATATCACGAGATGAATAATCACGTGGGTGATGTCAAATACCATCCGAAATGTGTTTCAGGCCCATGCCACCGTCTAGGGCGACGAATATCCTCGTTTCACCTCGATTTCTTACTTTTCAAACATCGCTTTCCACAATCATTTGACACTTTTTCATGGATGAAAATAATACTATGTGAGATATATAACATGGATATACCTAAAAGCAAGTACTTCACCTTCAAGAATACACATGTGCGCAAGGCCCCAAACGGCACAAGAGCGATTCTAGCAGCGAGCAACATCGTTAACACCAACAAACTAAAAAAACATCGAATGATTTTGGGTCATATTTGACCCAAAAATCTGTTTAGGGGTTAACACCCCTCTTCGGGGCGTCTTCCTCATTTTTTTGACGATCTTCTACGCGTCTTCTAATGTCTACCTAGGCTAGGTAGACATTAGAAGACGCGTAGAAGATCGTCAAAAAAATGAGGAAGACGCCCCGAAGAGGGGTGTTAAGACGTTGACGGGAACTTCTACAAGTTGCAGATTTCCAGAAGACATGTCTTCCTCAAAGACATCTCTGGAGGGTAACAAGATGCACAGAAGATATCTGGGGTATCTTCCGAATGTTTTTTTGGGTTTTTTTGTATTTTTTGAAAAAACTATAAAAAATCGCGAAAAAACAAAAAAAAAACATATAAGGTGCGCAATATTGGGCAAAACCGTACTGTGAAGGTAGAATTGCAAAAAAACAAGTGGTTTGTTCGGGAGAGGGTCAAACGTACCAAGTTACTAAGTTGAAACGGCCGCCTAATTTGGTAGAAGAAACTGCTCTTGTTTTAGAGCACCATCGCTCCTAGCAACGGTCGAAGAGTCGATCACGCGCGCAGTGAGTCGCGTGAGACGTGATGACTGCACGATACCGCGGATAGCAAACCCGGAAAATCTGCCAGCGCGCTGCGCTGCGCTGGTGTGGCGCAGGCGTGTGGTCGCGGTCGTGGTCAGGCGTCATCGTCATACTCATCGTCAGCTAGCATAGCATTAGCATCGCATCGCATCGCATCGCATCGTCAGGCCCAGCGCAGGGGAGTGAGCACGAGCACCGCACCGCTCCACCGCACATCGACATGACCGTTCGAGTTTGAATTTTATTTAACGTTGAAGTGAAATTTGCATCTACCACTTTTACACCTGCATCCAACTCACCGCAGCCTCGTTTTCCGCGGACTGCTGCTGGGTGAAGTGGTCCTTTTAAAATAGTTCGTCTAACAGAAAAACGTTGCACAACGCAATACTTCAATAGTGATTGCGGGTGCTTTTCGTGCCTTGGTTTTTTTACGCGCACTTCGGCGTGCTTAGCGTCTAATTGAGGTGTGAACGAGACATGTGTTCTCGCTCGTCCTTTGGCCGAGATGATGTTGGTTCGATTCCAACTCACACCACTAGGCCTTTTTGTTTTCCTTCGGTAATCTTGTATTTCGTCTCGTACTATTTTTGCGCTTTACTAACCTTTGGTTTTGCGTTGCGCTTTGTTTTTCAGATCGGCTGAAAATGACCTAGTCCAAAAGGTAAATTTTCAGCCCAACCTCAACACCACAAGTAAAGGTATTTGCTCTATCATCCCCTAGTGTCACACCCAGAAAATACTGCCTTTATGCGTTGTGTTTTTCCGCTTTACTAACCTTTGGTTTTGAGTTGCGCTTTGTTTTTCAGATCGGCTGAAAATGAGCAAGTGGGAAAAGCGCATTTTCAGCCCATCGCCCACAACTAGAAGAGTAAAGGTACTTACCTTACCCTTCCTAGGAATTTGTGCTTGTATTCATTGTGTGTTTTCACTCTACTAAGTGTTGGTATTTTGGTGTGCGTTGTTTTTCAGATCGGTTAAAAACGAGCGAGTGGAAAACCCATGTTTTTGCGTGGTCCAATGTGTGCATGTTAGTTGAACATCGTTTCTAGGTAATTAGAATAGTTGTTTAGAACATGAATGTGAAGTAGTTCTAGACACTTAGCTAGTTAGGATAATAATATGCGTGGCCCTCCTTATGATTAGATTCTTGATTGAAAAGCAAAATTGTTAAAGCAATTTTTGTCTCCAAAGCATGTTAGCCTTCCACACAAACAAATCACCTCTTGTCGTGTATCAAACATTGAGAATATGTTTGTTAAGGATGGCGAGAAGTGTATTATGCCATACATCTTGTTTGCACTCATCCTTCTTGCAAACTTATTTCAGCCTAAAAATATTCCTCGCGAATGCGTATACGAATGTTGAAATTTATTAGACATGCAGAAGGCATTCAGAAGATATCTTCTGAACGTCTTCTGCATGACTTCTGTACATCTTCTGAATTCCGGAAGATGTCTTCTAGACGTCTTCTGGGTTCCAGAAGATATCTAGAAGACATCCAGAAGACGTCTTCTATGCGTCTTCTAATGTCTACCATCTTCTGAGTTTCAGAAGACGTCCAGAAGATCTTCGGGGAAGATGTACAGAAGACGCCCAAAAGATATCAAGAAGACGTCTTCCGGGATTCAGAAGATGTACAGAAGTTATGCAGAAGACGTCCATAAGATAACTTCTGGATGTCTTCCGGGAAGATCTTCTGCACGTCTTCTGGAAACCAGAAGATGGTAGACATTAGAATGCGCGCCGAAGACGTCTTCTGGACGTCTTTTGGGTGTCTTCTGGACCCAGAAGACGTCTCAGAAGACGTCAAGAAGACGTTCAGAAGACGTTCAGAAGACGCGTCTTCTGGTTTTCCCAGAATGTAGGGACAAGGAGGGTCGCTTCCCTCTAAATTGTACTAGGTCTACGTGACAAGGTGTGCTGAGGCTCAGCGGGAGGACATTCTCATATCTACATTCCGAGTAGATCCTCAGTGTCCTGCCCGTCAAGTATCCCCAGTGACAATTGTATTCTTCGCACAGTTGGCGTTGTTGCTCGTGCCGGATGCCGGTCTGCGTATGACCCCAGGCAATGCGAGCCGCTATCACCGCCACGGCTCCACGAGTCACATCCCGAGTGCCGTAGACAGCCATCGCCAAGGCCCAGATGAAACATTTTCCGTCCTTCGGCACCGGCACCACCAACCATTGTCGTAACGAGCGACACACCGGGTACTGCACACTACTGCGTGTGGTCCATGGCTCCCTCTGGTACATACACACATCACAGGCATACGTAAGCAACCCCAGGCCGTACATGCTCTGCCGGGCTACAACGACATGTTCTGCTGCCGGGCAACACGAACACAGTGTGACTTCCTGGCGAACGATATGCCACCGGGAAGCGCACAACATGTAGTCGCATGCAAGCAACAGGAGTCTAAACAAGGTGCGGACGGTAAACCTCCAACAAGGTGAGCACGGAACAATATGTCTCCCATAGGAAACCCTCCGTGCACCTGTGTGTTAACCAGCGTGACTCGTAACATTACCAGGTAAAGAATCTCTACACGAGCTCGCACATACCAAAGCAACCCCAATACCCCTAGAGACAATTCGAAAACAGCACCTCACGACGGCGTGTACACGGGTATCTACCTGGATCTGGAATTGCCTCGATCCGCTCGTAGTGTCCAGGAAACTTATCAAATTGAACGTAATGGGCGACTCGTACCGGTTCACGGCTAGCCAAGCCCAGTGACGGATGTGGGCAAATATATTTCATGCTGAAAGGCGGCAAGTATTGTGCCAGAGCATCGGTATCGGTGGGAACATTGCACCCCACCCCTGGCACGTCGACCATCGGCCACAGAGTGTACACCTGAATAACTCGCCGAAGCATGTTCGCAATGATATGGAGGAACTGCGGTTCGTTGTATGCTTGGGGAGTAAGCAGGATTTTGCGCATTGGCGGCGCTCCTTCATCAGGAATAACGTCCAGCATCCCGGTGGGGTAAAGCTGCCGATTGAAATCGTACGACGCGCAGATGGCGTTACGGAAGTTCATTGTTTGGACCTTCACGGAGGAACCCTGTTCAAGCACTTCCGGAATGTGTACACCCAAGGCGTGCAGCCAGCAGTTGCCGTCCCCTTTTGTCTGGACTCGTCGCAGGCCGTGTTTGGCCAAGGCCTGCTCGAACTCCGCGAGAGAAGTAAACCGGTCTGCATTACCCTCGAGCGGCCAATGCACGTGAGCCAGCACGCGACGTGCTAACGGCAGCACATTAGGGAAAATCTCGTCGGGATGGTTGTAGGATGCCTCCAATATACGCCCCCCGGGGTCCGTGGGCATCAGGATGACGTCATCGGTACCGAACGAAACACGTGCAAAGTTTGGTGCAAAGTTTGGCGGAACAGCGTTTGGCTGGAAACCGTTTGCGGTTGCCGCTCGCAATGCCTCCTCAGAAGCGAGATCCATGGAAGGCCCGGCTGCTGCCTTGCTTCTCTGTTGGTTACGGCACGCACCCAGAGCACGCACGCGGTACTCCCCATGGTCTTTATGGGATGCACTTGCCCGCACGATGCACTTGCCGGGCATCGCTCGCGACGCATCTCCACCAGTCTCGTATGCACAATCGCATCGCACGACGAGGGATCGTGCATGTCCGTGATCCCATCGGTGCGACAGCTTCGCAGCCACTTTCTTTGCGAAACCCAGGTCCAGCTGATCAGGACTTTGCAAGAGTTCAGCAACACGTGTGTTCACATGCAGCCCGCCCTCCGCGTCCGTATGGAACAGGTGTTGTTTCCTGTAGGACTTGTCCGCGCCAAGAGGAATATCGGCTGTCCGCAGGCGCTGCGCGTTCAACGCGGTAAGCATACCGAACACGACACTACGCAAGCCCGGGCAGCAGACACCCAGTTCCCGGTACAACTGGTGATCGTCAAAACATGAGAATGCATGGTCACGGGTAGCCCGTCGGTCCCAGAGAGCAGTGATGCCGTCGCCAGAGTCCTGCAAAGGCCGCGCCGGCGGACGTTCACCGGTTGGATGTTCACCGTCACCCCAAGTCAGGTTGGCGATCCTGTGCTTCACCGTGGCATCCGCGCGTCCCCACGCCTCCGCGCCGAGCACCCCGCGGAGTTTGTTCCAAGCAAGGCCTAGGTCCTCCACATTCAGGAGTGCATGCAGCTTCGCCTCGGCCTCGTCTAACTTGCAGTAATCGGCCAATGTGGCCGCCTGCCCCGGGTGCTTCTCATGCGCGGATAGTGGCGCCCGGACTTCAGCTTCGCGCCGCACACGCTGGCACGGACCACACATCACGGCTCCGATAGTACGCAGAGCGTCACAACCCAGAACGCCTGATCTGCACAGGGAACACGCCCAAACACCCGGCAAGGTGTCGTAGCCTCCCGCAAATCGTATTTCGTCTCCAGACGCGACGCACATCATGCGGCACGCCAAGCCATATTGCGAGATGACACTGTGCGGGCTGCCGAGTACCGCGTTATTCAGGTCAATGGTTCCCTTAGTACGCACTCTGGCTGCGGAGTAGATCACGAAGTAGAACTGCTTCGGACGAGTACGGTCGAGCGGGAGGCGCCCACTTGGAGAAAGACCGCGGTGCGCCATGCGGTCGGCTGACCAGAACCACAGTGTTCCCATGGGACCCCCGAGGTGAACACGACGGAAGGGAGCCGAAGTGGGATCGCCATGCCTGGAGTTTTGAACCACGAGGCTGTAATCCATCGAACAAAACCTGTCCCAATTGCAGGCCCGCTGCGTTTCGGGTAGCACCTCCGTCAGGCATTGGGCCCTCAGCAACAGGCCACATGAGAACACGTCGTAATCCGGCCAGCCCCAGGATCCCTTGCCTTCCTTGGGAAACTTGGTATCGGTGTGATGGAACTGTATAAAGCTCTCGAGGTCCCGCCCTAGAGGCGACGGCTTGTCGTAGGTCCGCTTCACCTCCATTCCCGTAGCATCAAAAATCCCAGACCGCAGCCTGTCGTCCACAAGGCCATGCTTCACGGTGGTGAAGATGGATGTGAATAGCCAGTGCCCAACATGCCAGTCGGCCTGTATGGTATAGCGCGCGCCCTCACCCAGTTGATGAGATCCGGATGTGAAGTCCGCGCCGATTTCCTTATGAGAGAACAGGACCTCAGCCTTCAGCAACTGGTAGTCTACCACATACGTCATGAACACGGTGAGCATAGCATTAAACCCGTCCGTGTGCTCACTACGTTGCCGCGCGAGCTCTTCCTCGCACTCCGTTTTTTCCTGGGTCGCGCGCATCATCGAGGCATCCACGACTTGCTCCCAGTCACGAGGGTCGCCCACAGTGTCCTCCATTATAACGCCAGCTGTCCCTTCCTTGGACACCTGAACAACCGGCTTCAACACTCCCTTGCGCCACAGCGCGTAGTGCTCCCGGAGGGTAAGCAGGTTTTGCTCAAATGTATCCTTGTGCCACGTACCATACAGCTCTTTCCAACTGGCACTGGCAACCAGGTGCCGGTTGCAAATGTCAATGATTTCCTTGAGGACGACCTCCGAGCAGGCCGCATCCAGCATCTGCACGGACCACTTCCAATCGAAGGTGCATGCCTCCCCGTCTTCCACGGTGCCCTCTGCCAGGGGAGGGCGATCAGACAGATACGCCCACCATGGCAAGTCGCGCAGGTCATCAGGTGTCAGTTTTTTGGGCATAATAGGCAGAAAGCCTGCATCGTTGTGCCCGACTGGTTTCACGGTGTCGGGAGGCGGGATCCTATAGACATGATCCCGACGTAGTTCTGCCTCGACTTGTTTAGATGCATCGTCATCGCCGTGGGCAACCTCGGGCGGGCAGTCGGGGAACATCTGTGCGACAGCACGCAACACGAACACCGTGTGACTTCCTCAGCAACGATATGCCACCGGGAAGCGCACAACATGTAGTTGCATGCAAACGACAGGAGTATATACATGGCGAGCACGGCAAACCTCCCGAGAACAATATGCCCCCCATAGGAAACCCTCCGTGCACCTGTGTGTTAACCGGTGTGGCTCGTAACATTACCGGATAGGAATTCTCTATACGAGCTCGCACATACGAAAGAACCCCAAGACCCCTAGAGACAATAATGATGAGGTAGACCATTCATAGGAGGCAGACGCTTGCATATAATAAGCTGGACACTAGCCTTGCAAAAGGTCACCATCCGGTAGGCAAATGCATGTATGTGTAGGTGAACACGAAACGAAACACTTCAAACGACGAGAAGCATACCACGCTGGCGACGGTATGTCCCCAGCGTGACCTCCGGCTTATATGAAGATCACCCTTTAAAAAACAGGGACAAGAGGCTTGCATAACCGCCGCATCGTTGCGCGACCGGCCCGTTGGCGATCAGCGCACGCGCTACACGGTCCGCAGAGGCTTCAACACATTAAAAAAATGAAACCCGGTGAACACGAAAATGAAACACTTCAAACGACGAGAAGCATACCACGCTGGCGACGGTATGTCCCCAGCGTGACCTCCGGCTTATATGAAGATCACCCTTAAAAAAACAGGGACAAGAGGCTTGCATAACCGCCGCATCGTTGCGCGACCGGCCCGTTGGCGATCAGTGCACGCGCTACACGGTCCGCAGAGGCTTCAACACATGTAAAAAAGGAAACCCGGTGAACACGAAAATGAAACACTTCAACCAACCTGAAGCAGGCCAAGCTGGCGACGGTATGTCCCCAGCGTGACCTCCGGTAGGCAAATGCATGTATGTGTCTAGCGCGTTATGCGTGATTCGATAGGATTACATACATGGACCAATTTGTTTACGGCAATGTTGGCGCTATATTTACATGTATACATTTGTCAAGTTCACATGTCGGCCCTATTGGAAATCACCCAGCCAGCGCAATGCGAGGCGGAAAACCTTTGTCACCGACGGTCTGGATCCTAGTGTTGTCAAACGTGCGCAGCAGACTCGCGGCTGTCGGACGCTTGTCCATGTCTACGCTGAAGCATTCCTTCAGGCGCTGCATCAGTGCATGCTTCATGAATCCATTCTGCGGTTTCGCTTGACTTAGGATATATTCCCATTGGTGACG
>LGRX02002414.1:0-16424 GCA_001247695.2 Cymbomonas tetramitiformis
CAGTTGCGCTATGCCGCACTCGCCGTGCGCTACATAGCACTGCAGCAAAGGGCAGCCCAGTTGCGCTATGCCGCACTCGTCGTGCGCTACATAGCACTGCAGCAAGGGCAGCCCAGTTGCGCTATGCCGCACTCGCCGTGCGTTACATAGCACTGCAGCAAGGGCAGCCCAGTTGCGCTATGCCGCACTCGCCGTGCGCTACATAGCACTGCAGCAAGGGCAGCCCAGTTGCGCTATGCCGCACTCATCGTGCGCTACATAGCACTGCAGCAAGGGCAGCCCAGTTGCGCTATGCCACACTCGCTGTGCGCTACATAGCACTGCAGCAAGGGCAGCCCAGTTGCGCTATGCCGCACTCGCCGTGCGCTACATAGCACTGCAGCAAGGGCAGCCCAGTTGCGCTATGCCGCACTCGCCGTGCGCTACATAGCACTGCAGCAAGGGCAGCCCAGTTGCGCTATGCCGCACTCGCCGGGCGCTACATAGCACTGCAGCAAGGGCAGCCCAGTTGCGCTATGCCGCACTCGCCGTGCGCTACATAGCACTGCAGCAAGGGCAGCCCAGTTGCGCTATGCCGCACTCGTCGTGCGCTAAATAGCACTGCAGCAAGGGCAGCCCAGTTGCGCTATGCCGCACTCGTGCGCTACATAGCACTGCATCAAGGGCAGCCCAGTTGCGCTATGCCGCACTCGCCGTGCGCTACATAGCACTGCATCAAGGGCAGCCCAGTTGCGCTATGTCGCACTCGCCGTGCGTTACATAACACTGCAGCAAAGGGCAGCCCAGTTGCGCTATGCCGCACTCGTCGTGCGCTACATAGCACTGCATGTTTTTGTCTCATGTCTTTGCAGTGCATATTTTTGTCTCATGTCTTTTGGCACAATGAATGCTATTTTTGTCTCATGTCTTTTGGCACAATGAATGCTTTAGGTGAAAGTACACATTTGACTTGCCGGAATCCGAATCCCAAAACGGCAGATTCTGAGCTGACTAGCATGTCAGCCCAGGTCTGCTGTCCCACGGGTGGGCTGGGTCGGGTAATACAAATTAAAACAATTTGAGTGTTACTAGAGAGCAGTAATTTCTAGGAAGAACTCCCTAAGAATGCCAGCAATGTTTCAAGGTTGCTAGTTAACAGAATGTCTCCCGTCACGGGCGGCTCTCTAAAATGTCAGGAATCCAGTGTCACTTCTCACGTCTGCAGCAAGTGTCATACTTTAACTCGAACTGAAGTCTGAATCCCGTCTCGTAATTGTCTGTCGCAAATAAAATCCGGTCTTCATCGAAACTCTGAAAAAATCTCTTGTCTCTGCTCAGAAAAAATCAGAACTCTGTCATACTGCCAATTCTGTAACCTTTCTTTGCAGTGCATATTTTTGTCTCATGTCTTTTGGCACAATGAATGCTATTTTTGTCTCATGTCTTTTGGCACAATGAATGCTTTAGGTGAAAGTACACATTTGACTTGCCGGAATCCGAATCCCAAAACGGCAGATTCTGAGCTGACTAGCATGTCAGCCCAGGTCTGCTGTCCCACCATCTGTCACATGTCCAACAGACACGGTTCGGAACCCGGCTAATCAGATAAGTCTTCATCGGAGCTCTCATCGGAGAAGTCTGAGAGCACATGATCAGTGTCGGAGTCATAATCTGGCAGATCTGTATTCCGTGCCATCCTCAGCGGGTCATACACAGTGACTCCGTCAAACGTCATGCTGACAATAGGCACATCACAATCTCCGTACATCTTCTTCAATAGCTCCACCGCCCGCTCCGCCACGCCTGCTCACCGAAGGTGCGACACCGCCACCAAGGAATTAACACTGCCCAACTGCTGCAGCGCCTGCAAGATGGTAGTGCGGTGCGTGGTGAAATACAGGTCCATGGCCACCTTAGGCGTGTACCACCCCCCCACATCTGAGATCATTCTGCTGGCCCAGCCATATGTCCACAGCCACTGGCCCAACGACTTCCTGGCGCTGCCCCCACCGTAGCAGCGGTGGTCCTCAGCATCAGGGTAAGCCCGCCTGTAAGCCCGGACAAATGCCCTGCCATGCCCCGTGTAGGGCCCCGGGTACCATCCCGTGGCCCCCTTGGGCGCCGAGAAGAGGAGCCCCCCCGAAGGGACCCCCTCCCGGATGATGTACTCCTCCAGCATAGACACCGGAGAGATGTCCAACCCCGGGATGTGCTCCGGCATGTAAAAATACCGAGGCTTCCGGGCGTCGACATTCTTGTCCTTCTCCAAGCGGCCACGCACATAGGGCGCCAAGCCTCCGTCCCCCCGCACCACCACCACATGTGGCACCGAAAGGTCCGGCGGGGAGAAGAACTCAATGGCAACCCCCGCCCCCACACGGCGCAGCCTGTAAAACACCCGGAGGTATCTGGTGCCCCCCGGGCGCAAGCAGCCCACTGTGCAGAAGGTAAACACCAACAACTGGTGCCTGCCCGACCGGCGGCTCAGATCAAAGCCAAACCGGCGGATGGTCACCCACTGCACCAAAGTCCAGCAGCCCTTCGCCCGCGAAGGCCGCTTGTAATTCTTGTCCAGAACCACCAGCAGGACCAACACCGGCTTCGCATGGCACGGGTTCGGCACTGAACACCTCTCCCCTGCCGAGTCCACCAGCCCGCACGACTGCACCACCTCATCCAGCTCGGCATGCCATGCAGAGACCCCCCCCAGGTAAGTGCGAACCGAGGAGGAGTCTAGGCGGTACTCACGGAGCTCCACCGCATACCCGCAGTAGCCCAGCACGTCCTCCGCCGTAGCCGGGAGCGTGGTACCACAAAAATGGCCCAGGAAGAAGGTGATGTCCCGGACCCCCCGCCGATGCACTCGGTCCGTCGACGGCCTCGTCCTCAGGGCGAGCATCCCAGTGACCAGCCTCACCAGAGGCTCGTTGCCCGGTCGCCAGCCCGCCGCCACCAGCCAGCACGTGCCACACCTCACCATGCCCGTGAGGCCCACCTCAACCCCGGCGCAGGCCCGGCACACGAGTCGCTGGCACCCGAGACAGAAGCACACGGTCAGCTGCGGGGTCCCCCGACAGGACTGGCACGAACCGCCCAGCTCGCATCGAAGCAGGTCCACCACCAGCTTCAGGCACGCAACGGTCCCTCCTGCCAGGGAGCAACGGGGGAAAGTGCACCACCACCACCGGCCAGTGAGTAGAGCCCCGGAACGCCCGGTCCTGCCCGAATGCATAAGTGCCATCACCCTCCGACAAGGTCCTCCACTCCGGCGAGGTGAACAGGTCCGAGCCCTTCGGATACCACCGCACCAGCCGCGCCCCCTTCAGCAGGCGCCACCAATCATAGGTGTCCCACACCGGGAGCACAAAAGTGCCCGCCGTAGTCCTCGGAGACCGCCTCTGGCACCTCAAAAAGTGCTCGAGGTACCGCCTCACCCGCTCATAATCGGGGTTGGCATACACATGCTCCCCATCCACAGGCGTGTCCTCAAACCCATCCACCACCGACCGATACCTGGGCAGCTGGGCATTGGTGCCCACCGGGTCCGCTCCCCCGTCCAAAGTGAACGGCCATGCGAACATGTCCTGCACGGAGAGGAACTCATCCCTCCTGAACTGCCAGTCAGAGTAGTCCTTCCGCCGAACATAGCGGGAAAGCCCATCCGACAGGGTGTTCTCGACCCCGGGGATGTGCTCTGCGGCCAAGTCCAGGTCATACTCAGCAGCCGCCCGGAACATCCGCTCACACACCGGCCACAGGTCCGGCGCCATGGTGCCCTGCTTGTTCACCATGCTCATGGTGGTGGTGTTGTCCGTACGGAGCAACATGCGCCCACCCCGGTGATCCGGCCCCAAAAGCTCCACCGTAGCAGCCGCCGTACTAGCCTCCCGAAAGTTGGAGCTCTTGCACGGCGCCCGCTCATGCTCGGGGAAGGCCAAGATGTGGCGCCAATCCCGATACGCAATGCCGCCCTGCCAACCAGAGGCATCCATCACCGGCGCCGGCACACCCTCGGGGGTGGCCCAATGCTCCGTGAGATAGGGCCGGTCACCCGAGTGCCTCCCATCCCACCAGCCGGAGACCTCCGGGCGGCCCTCATACAGGTAGTACCGACGGGTCGGCCCCTGGCGTGCGGCGTGAGCAAACCGCTCCAGCCCCTGCCGAGCCTCGGGCCCCATTGTCACCGTGACATCGGGCCCCCACCGCTGCGCCGGGTCCCACTCCGCAACCTCGGGCGCCGTGAAGTCGTCCCGGGCCCGATAAATAGGCACCAACATATTCTGACCCCCCTTGACCAAAGGAGCCAGGAACTGGTACTTGCCCACCACCGAGGCCAAGTCCCTCCGAGGCACCACTCCACCAGGCTGCACCGCGCCCAGCAGCACATCAGCAGCGCCCGTGTATTTGGCGATCCGGGCAGGCGAAGCCGTCACCAGCTGCGGCACCGAGTGGATCTCCCGCCCAATATAGTCCTTCACCACCGACGGATAGTGAGTCTTGTGGTGGGACGCCCTCACGCCCACCGCCTCCAGCCGGTCCAACTCCGACTCCACCCGTGCCGTGGCCTCCTGTAGGGTCATGTCCCCGTCGTGCACGGTGTGGCCGTCATCCACAAAGATACCGGTGCACTGCGACCTCCCATCAGAGTGTACCACCGAATTAAGGTACCTCTTCAGGACCCTGGCCATGTCCGCCTGATGCTGAGGCGCATCTGCGAACCCGAACATGTCGTACCGTGCCCGGTAGAAGTCCTTGGACACAGGGAACTGCACGCCCATATAGTCACAGTGGGGCTGCCACCGCGGGTTGTTCCAGAAGGCGTCCTTGAGGTCCCAGCCGCTCATCCAACAGCTGGGCCTCTGCAGTGAGAGGACGTCCTCTAGATAGTCGTACCGCGCGGTGGCCGGTGCCATAGCCCGATTCACACCCGAAGACCTGCCGTTCCAGACATTACGGAACTTGTCCTTCTCCGGCTGGTAGATGGACCCGAGCTGTGTAACCGACCAGGGCTCGTAGTGTAACGGCCCTTCCAGGACCCCCGCAGCCGCACTCCTCCGCAGATCTGCCTCGGAGCGGTCGGCATGCTCATAGCAAGACGGATGGTTGTCCCGCTTGAACCTCGGGGGCTTCGTCACGAAAGCCATACGGTGCCCCTCCACACAACCCCGTCGGAGAGCATCCTCGGACGGCAGGAAGTGGTCGAAGAGCTCCTCCCGATACCGGACGCCTGGGCTATAAAGCCCCTCACCAGTGTCGTGGTAGGTCATCTGGCGCTCAGCATGTGCCTTCCGGGCCTCCACCGAGGTGAACTTCCGGGGCGGCACCTTGAGCACCAGCATGCGGTGGTAGCCGTCCGACGTGTACACCACCAAAAAGAGGCGCCTCTCACCCCTCACCCGCAACCGGCTCCAATGCAGCCGAGACTTGAGGTGTGAGAGTGCCGGTGTAAGCTTCCCACCGCCATAAAGCAGGTGCCCATACCGCATCAGGTAGCTCTTGAACAGCTGAGCGCTGTCCGTGAAAGGGTCCAGTCCCCGAGCTCCAGCTGGTACGGGGCAACCTTCAGGATACCAGTAATACAGCTCCCGGAGCAGAAGGTCCAGGGCTGGGTGTCGCATCTGAGGCTCTACCGAACAGTCACCCACACGGGACTGACCAGTTGCCAAAGGGTCTGTGTGAACTGCCTGAACAGGCCGTGGTTTGACCCGAAGAACTTCGGGTTCCGGTCCACCACTCTCACCAATACCAGAACTGAGGGCTACACCGGTGCATAAGTTCACCGGTTCAAGTTCCTCCAGGACTGAGTACGGGTTGTTCAACACGAGACCACCAAGCTCCCAACGAACAGCACAGTGGGCGGCCCCAGAACTGGGACCGCCAGTTGCCGCCCGACCCGAGTGTGCCCCAAAGTCCAACCGAGCGGAAGGAGTAGATAAGCGGGGGGTCACGACTGGGTCGGGGGCTGCTGCTTTGCATGTTGAGTCACCTGGTGTCGGCTTGCCGAGTCCTCAGGCGACGACCTCCGTGTGCTCGCACGGGGTCCGGAGAGGTCCAGAAAAGGCGTGCTTGAGCATGCACTTCTTCTTGACCCCGTCCACGAGCTTTTCCTTGCCGCACACCACTGTGATCGGCGCATCTCGGGGGTGGTCATAGTGGTCCGTCCGGTACTGGTGTGGCCCACCGCAAAGGGGGCAACGGTGAGTAGCGGAAGGTGAACCGCCACCCGGAGTCGAACCGCCACCGGGTAGGCCACCTCCAGCTCCACCTCCCACCCGAGGCACGGAAGGCACCGGCGCCCTAAGGGCCGTGGGAAAGGACCCTGCCCCCAGGTTCATCTTGGCCAGGATGTCAGTGAGCTGGGTGGGCGACACCGTGTCGGAGATGTACTGGCGAACAGCCTCACGACGGTCACCCACCGACTCCTCACTGTGGAAGCGTAGAAGGTCACGGTCTAGCTTCACTGCCTTGGAGAAGGGGCTCATCTCCCACACGGCGACATACTTCGCCGTGATGAAGACATAAATCCCCTCCCAAGGGCACCACGACCAATCGAGCGCCGCATACTCGACCAGCTCACTCAGGAACTCGTAACGGGCCTTAATGAGAAGCGCCGTCCTCTGATGAACCAAATGAGAGCTGTACGAGGGGGAGAAAACACCGCACCCAGACCGGAGGATGGAGTCCCACTCTGCCGCCCGCTTACGGCAGTAAGTGAGGAAGCGGTCTCGCCGAGGGAACTGAAGTCTGTCTTTGACTTTCAGCTTGTTCCCCTCGGTCGTCACCAGGTCCTGGGCGAGGTGGAGGGGAGTGTGCAAGAACTCAGTGGACTCCCCCAAGGTGTCCACCTGCATAACTCGCCTCATGACGGACTTGTCCGCCTTGGACACCCCGTTCCCCGAGTAGTTCTCGCGCATCTCCCGCCGTAAAGCAGAAGGTGACGCAAGATCCTCCACCGTCAAGCCATCCAACGCACCACTCACCAGTTCCTCCAACCCCATGCTCGGAACCGTCGCTTCCATCAAGGCAGCAAAGGAGGGAATACCTGCCGCTTCCCCAGGTTCAAGATGTTGAGGAGAAAGGACCCGTAATGCCCCCGGCAGCGGTGGCAGCTGCTGCGAAGACGGGGGTGCAACAGCGACGGGGAGTTGCGGCTGGGGGAGAAGAAGCGCGGTCACAGGCTGCGGGTTCACCGGCGGAGGGTTCACGGAGCGGGATGGGGCGTTCAGCAGTGAGGGAAAAGGCGCGCGGGTTGTGGGGTTACGCAACGCGGGGGCGACGTAAGCCGCGGGCTGAGCTGCGGGTTGCGCGGGCACGAGAGTTGCTGCGGTAGTTACGCCCAAAATGTCTTGGTGGGAGCCAGCGTCCACGGCCGGAATGCCATGGGATGGGTGCGCTGACTCCTGAGGCGGCAACATCAACGCGGAGTTAATCACAGCTGCGGAGTGGAGGTCACGAACAGGGCTCATGCCGTAGGTCCCTTCTTGCTGCTGCGAGTCCTCAGTGTCCGCCTCCGACGGGGAGTGTGAGCCCGCATCCCGTTGCGCAGCAGTGCGTTCCCGCTCCACAGAGCTCAGTAATGCTTCCCGAAGCCCACGCACAGCACGTCGCATAGGTTCCACTTGCGGCGAAGGGGTGCCAGAAAGATCCGCAGGCGCCTCCTCCTCAGCGTCGCCACCCCAAGCATACGCGGGTCCCGCAAACATCTCGCTAGCGTCCTGCAATGCCTGGAACTGCGCGTCCGCTGCTGGCGTCGTGTGGTTCGGAATGACAACGAGATGCTCCAACGGCGTGCCAGAGTTCGCAAGTGCTGATGTCACCTCAGCAAAGATGCTTACAAGCTGCGGCGTAGGAAGGACGCAATCTGAGCAAAAAACTTTGGAGCGAGCATCCAGGGGAAACGCATATTGTCCCTTGACGAAAAGATCGAGAGCGCAGCCGCGGTGCGCTGTGAATCCGCAAAGTTGGCAACGCACATAACTACTCGCGCCAGAGTTGTCGCAATCGACGGGAAGACAGTAAGGCATGGGCTTCGCGAAACAGCAAAGGTTTCTCCTGCTGCGAACCAGCTCATTTTCCTTCAGCTGGTGCTGCGGACGGTTCTTAGCACAAGGAAGCAAACCACATGTACCGTAGGTCAGCGATGTAGGGTTACGCTGATAATACGCAACACAATCCTCACGGCCACAGTGAACGTTGTCGCGACGCCCAGGGCAGCCAACTCCACGGAAAGTGAGAAGGGGGGCTTGCAATGATGATGTAAGCAGCTCCAAAAAAACGTCTGTGATAACCGCAGCCTGCGAATCAACTGCCGACCGCAAGCGCGGGTCCAGCAAAACGCGCAATACGTGGAAAGTGTTGTCGCGCATCTCTGCTGGTAAAGGTATTAAAGAGGCCTCCAGCTCCATAAATTGAGGAAAGGTCTCAAGAAAAGTGACGTATTGGGACAAGAAATTGTCGGGTATAGGCGCCTGAAGTTCCAAGCCGGAGACTAGTGTTGAAGCACGCGTAGTATCGAAAACACCGTTGTCGTCGTAAACAGATAGCTTCGCAGGTGCTGACATCTTGTTTAAATTTGGACAAGATCCTCTAATACAAATTAAAACAATTTGAGTGTTACTAGAGAGCAGTAATTTCTAGGAAGAACTCCCTAAGAATGCCAGCAATGTTTCAAGGTTGCTAGTTAACAGAATGTCTCCCGTCACGGGCGGCTCTCTAAAATGTCAGGAATCCAGTGTCACTTCTCACGTCTGCAGCAAGTGTCATACTTTAGCTCGAACTGAAGTCTGAATCCCGTCTCGTAATTGTCTGTCGCAAATAAAATCCGGTCTTCATCGAAACTCTGAAAAAATCTCTTGTCTCTGCTCAGAAAAAATCAGAACTCTGTCATACTGCCAATTCTGTAACCGCAAAGGGCAGCCCAGTTGCGCTATGCCGTACTCGCCGTGCGTTACATAGCACTGCAGCAAGGGCAGCCCAGTTGCGCTATGCCGCACTCGCCGTGCGCTACATAGCACTGCAGCAAAGGGCAGCCCAGTTGCGCTCTGCCGCACTCGCCGTGCGTTACATAGCACTGCAGCAAGGGCAGCCCAGTTGCGCTATGCCGCACTCGCCGTGCGCTACATAGCACTGCAGCAAAGGGCAGCCCAGTTGCGCTATGCCACACTCGTCGTGCGTTACATAGCACTGCAGCAAGGGCAGCCCAGTTGCGCTATGCCGCACTCGCCGTGCGCTACATAGCACTGCAGCAAGGGCAGCCCAGTTGCGCTATGCCACACTCGTCCTGCGGTACATAGCACTGCAGCAAGGGCAGCCCAGTTGCGCTATGCTGCACTCGTCGTGCGCTACATAGCACTGCAGCAAGGGCAGCCCAGTTGCGCTATGCCGCACTCATCGTGCGCTACATAGCACTGCAGCAAGGGCAGCCCAGTTGCGCTATGCCACACTCGCCGTGCGCTACATAGCACTGCAGCAAGGGCAGCCCAGTTGCGCTATGCCGCACTCGCCGTGCGCTACATAGCACTGCAGCAAGGGCAGCCCAGTTGCGCTATGCCGCACTCGTCGTGCGCTACATCGCACTGCAGCAAAGGGCAGCCCAGTTGCGCTATGCCGCACTCGTCGTGCGCTACATAGCACTGCAGCAAAGGGCAGCCCAGTTGCGCTATGCCGCACTCGTCGTGCGCTACATAGCACTGCAGCAAGGGCAGCCCAGTTGCGCTATGCCGCACTCGCCGTGCGCGACATAGCACTGCAGCAAAGGGCAGCCCAGTTGCGCTATGCTGTACTCGTCGTGCGCTACATAGCACTGCAGCAAAGGGCAGCCCAGTTGCGCTATGCCGCACTCGTCGTGCGCTACATAGCACTGCAGCAAGGGCAGCCCAGTTGCGCTATGCCGCACTCGCCGTGCGCTACATAGCACTGCAGCAAAGGGCAGCCCAGTTGCGCTATGCCACACTCGTCGTGCGCTACATAGCACTGCAGCAAAGGGCAGCCCAGTTGCGCTATGCCGCACTCGTCGTGCGCTACATAGCACTGCAGCAAGGGCAGCCCAGTTGCGCTATGCCGCACTCGCCGTGCGCTACATAGCACTGCAGCAAGGGCAGCCCAGTTGCGCTATGCCGCACTCGTCGTGCGCTACATAGCACTGCAGCAAGGGCAGCCCAGTTGCGCTATGCCGCACTCGCCGTGCGCTACATAGCACTGCAGCAAGGGCAGCCCAGTTGCGCTATGCCACACTCGTCGTGCGCTACATAGCACTGCAGCAAGGGCAGCCCAGTTGCGCTATGCCGCACTCGTCGTGCGCTACATAGCACTGCAGCAAGGGCAGCCCAGTTGCGCTATGCCGCACTCGCCGTGCGCTACATAGCACTGCAGCAAGGGCAGCCCAGTTGCGCTATGCCGCACTCGTCGTGCGCTACATAGCACTGCAGCAAGGGCAGCCCAGTTGCGCTATGCCGCACTCGTCGTGCGCTACATAGTCCAAAATTATTGGCACTATAATTTCGGTTATCCGCCTGCAATCGGATCACAGCCCCCCCCCAGCCGGCCTGTCCACTGGGGGGAGAGATGGCCCCGCCATCTGGCAGCGCTAGCTGCCGGGGGGGGCGCGAACTCGGCTCCCGATTCGCGCCCCCTGCAGATCGTTAGATCTGCAGGGCCTGATCGCCAGGAGGCTCCCTGATCGTTAGATCTAGGGACCCAGGGACCCTGCTCAGGCCCGATCGGGCCGCTAGGCCCGATCAGCACACAGCCGAGGCATCGGTTGTGAGAGAGTTGCATAAACTGACTGCAACATCGTTACAGCCAGTTTTCTCACTTCACGCCCTCAGGTGCATAGCACCGTTCAGCTTTTTCTTCCAGCTTTAGTTGCTGAAGTGAGAACGTTTCCGCGCAATTTTTGAGAAATATGGCCGCTCCAATCCCTGCTCCTACGCCTGAGGAAGTTCGCGCGGCTTACACAGCGCCTCAAGTACTTCCGGCGATTACGGCGGCAGCAGCTTTCTTCGACACGGTCGCTACTGCCAGGATCGGTCGTGCGAAATTTTTGGAGGTCTCTGAGCAATTAATTTTGCGCCTCCAGCCCGTTGGGCCGGCCATTTCAGTACGTATTCCGCCGCCGGAGATTCCTCACCTTGCCAGGTTGCAGTTGGCGGGTATTTTGCTCCAAGATGGCACGACTCAGTCCGGATTCAGGCTGCCAGTGGATTGGGAGACGGGCGCTGGTTTGGCCATTTGGCGTAATGTCCGTGAGCAATCAATTCAACGCTGGAAACATGCTGGGTCTTTCTTGCAGTCACTGCGAGTTTTTGCGGCATCTCAAGTTCCAGTCGCGGGAGCTCCGGGAGGTGTACTGCCGATTCCGGGGGCCCTTGCTTTGGGCGCGGCTCCGGGTGCGCTGGGCGCTGCGATTAATCCTGTTTTACAGCTTTTGCAGACTCAGCTCCAAAAACAGGCAGAGGATCATGCGGCGGCACTTGCCGCGATGCAGGCTCAAATTACAGCTCAAGCCACGGCACATGCGGCTGCGTTAGCAGCCGCTCCAGTTGGTTTGGTAGTAGCAGCGGTGAACCCTGCTATTCAACTTCTTTTGGACGAACTTTCGCAGGCATCACACGTTACGGAGAAATGGTCCCTCCAAACTTTGGACGTGCTCGCGGAGGTTTTGTTGGTTCATGCTCGCCGGCTTTCGGCAGTGATCGTTGCAACGGGTTCCACCCGGTTTGGGGCGGACCCATTTGACACTGTTCGTCCGGCAAAAATGCCACTGCTCCTGCATTTTTGCAGGGAACTTTTGGCCGAGGATCCGGACACCTTGGTGGGTCCGCGGGCGACGATGGAGCTGCTACAAGCTCGCGTCTTCTTGTTGAAGAAGACACTGGTTGGATGGCAGGAGTTTGTCTCGCTGGTAGACCCTGCTTTCGTGACGACCGATTTTCAGGCTCTTGGGGGAGCGCGGACTGCTGCTCCGTTGCCCGAGCGGGCGATGCCGGCCGTGGGAGCTCAGATGATCGTTCCGAAGACGCCGGCGAAAGCAGAGTTGTACCGCCAGCGCGAGTCTGACATCGAGGCTGCGGTTCGAGGCGACCCGGTCTCTGAGGAGGCTGCCCAATTTTCAGGTGGCTCCCTGTTAACCTGCTTGGCCCCTGTTGTTCCTTTGGGGGGCCTACACAAGGGGGTGGATTTGCGCGTTCGTCCGCTTCGTACCTTCGCGGAGGACGAGGAACCGCGCTGGGAGTTGGGCCTCGACGGCAAGTCGCGGCTGCATCTCAAGACCAAGTGCAAGACCATCGAGGAGTGGGAGCAGGCGTTTCTGCGTATCGCGGTGGAGTGCCCCTCTAAGGAGCAGGGAAGGGTGCTCCTCTCCTTCCACTCTTGGTTTAAACTGCGTGTTTCGCAGTTTGGATTCACTGTAATGTTGGAGTTTTACGACTTCTTGATGAAGCTCGTTACTGACAACAGGGCGGACATGTCCGAGCACCGTGTGAATACGGTGTGGCAGGAGTTCCAGCTGCTGAAGTCTCGGGAGGGGACGGACATTTACACCCCGACATCGCGGGCGTCCCCAAACCCAAAGTCCCCGAAGGCGCCTCGGCTGGACTCGACTCCAACGAAGCCAGCAGCGCTCAAGCCCAAGACTTTCAAGGGCGAGCACTGCTGGAACTTCAACAAAACCAAGGGATGCTCTACTCCTGACTGCCCCCGCCCCCACGTTTGCTCGAAGTGTGGGGGCAAGCACGCCCAACAGGCGTGCACGGTTAAGTGAGATGGCAGCCTGCCACCCGAGATTGCTGTGGCTCGGGTGGTGAAGGCACATGACAGTAAAGGGAGTGCCGCAGGGGCGGGAGAGGTAGGCACTGAGGTGCTAGTGGTGGACCGCGGTTGTCGCGGGGATGGTACTTTGGCACGAAGGGCACTTGTGCCCGCATGCAGAAGGCCTTCTCCCCGTAGGCAGCCGCAGGTGAGCCCTCCGAGGAGGAGTTCACATGATGACATTCCGGCCAAAGTGGCACGGCGAGCTTCTACGGGGAGAGTTGCTCTACCCGCCGACGTTGCGGGCGTGATGCCGTTGCCGACGGCGACCCATTCCTTCTCAAAGGTGTGGGATGAAGCCGGCCAACCTTGCCATGAGTCTTCCTTTGTCGCAGGGGAGGTAGACATTGGGCCGATGCCCGCTCCCGTCACGGCTTCCAAGCTTTGGCCACCTCTGCTGAGAAAGCTGTGGCAGGACACTACCACCGTGTCACTCGCAGCTGCAGGTACATCGGTGACTCAGTGGCAGGAGTTCATCTCGGAGCTACGGGATGCGGGAGCTTCGGTGCCGAACATGACAGCCAACGCCTGCAGGATGGCGGCTGCCTTTAAGACGGACCCCGACAAGGTCTTTCTGGTACGAGGTGCTGCTTGCGGGGTTGGATTCCCCTTCAAGTCGGTTCCAGAGGACACCTTTTACACGGTGGAGAACTACGTGCCCGCTGAGCATTGGGAGGCCATGGACAAGGAGATCCGCAAGGAGAGGGCCGCGGGCAACGTCGTGATGGTTAAGATGGAGTGGAGCATTCAGGGCATCTCCGCTGTGGGCGTGGTCGCCAAGGAGCGGAAGGGCGTCATCAAGTTCAGACCGGTGTGGGATTACTCCCGACCCGAGGATGTGGGAGTGAACTCGAGGATTGACTTGGAGAAGGAGAAGTTCTCTTCCATCAAGGATGCCTACGCCCTGTTGCGCCCGGGCCTGTGGATGGCCAAGCTCGACCTCACCGCAGCCTACCGCTCCGTCCCGGTGGCGGCCATGTACTGGATTGCCCACGTCTTCGAGTGGGATGAGGAGGTGCTGGCGGACACCAGAGCGCCCTTCGGCACCTCCGCCATGCCGGGCATCTTCATGAGGTTTACCCGGGGGATTGTGCGGTGGATGAAGGCACAGGGTGCCTCGATTGTGGGGTACTTAGATGACTTCCTGTTGATTGGTAGCAAAAGGGTCGTTTCTGAGTTTCTGTTGCTCCTCAGAGAGTTTGTAACCTTCCTGGGCTTCGAGGTCAACGATGACAAGTGTGAGGGGCCATTCCAGGCCATGGAGTTCCTAGGCATTCTGCTCTCTACCGAGGGCAACCAGTGCACAGCCAGCATCTCCGAGGACCGCATTCTGGTGGTACAGCAGAAGATTGCTGACATCCGCAGGCTGGGGGCTCTTGCGGGCTCCCAGGTGCCCCGCACACTCATGGAGGGGCTGCTTGGGCTCCTGGCCTTCTGCGGGCAGGTGGTGTACGGACTCTCCCTTTACACCCGCTACGCCCACGCCCTCCTGGCCCAGGCCAGGGGGAGGTACCTTCGCCTGACTGACAAGGTCGTGCAGGACCTGAAGGTGATCGTCACGGTCATCCGCCTGTACAACGGACGCAAGGTCCGTTTGGACCGGGTGGAGATCAAGTGGGAGTGGTTCTCCTCCGATGCATCCACGGGTAAGGGCATGGGCGCGGTGCTGGACCGCAGGTGGTTCGCGGTGACGTGGGCTTGGCTGATCTGCCAGCCCCAGGAGCCCTACTTCCCTTTCAGGCCAGACTGCCCGGAGAGCTACGACATCGGCTACCTCGAGCTCTTCACCGTCTTCTGGGCCATTGTGCTGTGGGGCAAGTACATCACGGGCAAGACCGTGGTAATCCGCATCGACAACAACTGCGTCATCGGCCAGGTGGAGAAGTGGTGGGGACCGGCCGCCTACATTCCTCTGCTCCGCCAGCTCTTCTACGTGTGTGTTCAGCATGACGTCCGCCTTCGCCCCGTGTACATTTCCTCGGAGGACAACATCTACGCGGACCTCCTCTCCCGTGATCGGGTTGAGGACTTTCGGGCGAGGTTCGAGGCGGACAAGCAGCGGCTGGTGTGGATCGAGGACCGTGACAACTGGATGCTCATTCCCACCCTCTGGCACCCGCTGGATGTGCAGCTGGGGCCCTTCACGGTGGACTGCTGCGTCTCGGAGAACGGGGCCAACTCTTTCTGCAGAGTGGGCTGGACCGAGGAGGACGACGCACGGATCATGGACTTCTCCGGCCACAACGCCTGGGGCAACCTGCCGTTCTCCGACTTCATCGACATCGTGCGCAACTTCCTCCGTTGCAAACGGAGGGCGCAGCGGGGCACTTCCGCCACCTTCCTGGTCCCGTGGTGGCCCGGAAACCCGGGCTTCGAGCTGGTGGTGTCCCTGCCAGGAGTGTTCAGGATTGTGCGCCGATGGGAGCGCAACAGCGCCCTGTTCACTGCCCCCTCACCTGAAGGCGGGGGCCGCACCTTCTGGGGCACCACTGACTGGCCTGTCATTGTGGTGCATTGCCCCCCCTGTGAGGTGAGCTGGACTGACACCGAGCTCACGGGGGTCACGGGGTGAGCAGAGGTCTTCCTCGACACCCTGCGGGCCCGTACTGTCACCCTGCAGTCGGAGTGCTTCGCCCTCAACACCCAGACAGCCTACTCCACCGGTGTGAGGAGCTGGGTGTCATTCTGCATCTCAGGCAGGGCCAGAGGCTTCTTGGACAAGATGCTGCCAGCGGAGGATGCGGTGCTGGCAGATTGGGTGGCGTACATGGTCACCGAGCGGGCGGTGAAGCCCGACACGGCCAAGAAGTACACTTCGGGGGTGCGAGCACTCCACGTGCAGCTCGGCTTCGAGTGGGTCCCAGTGCGGCAGAGGTGGGCGGTGCATGCCGTCCTGCAGGGCTGTGGGCGACGGTGGGACACGCCGTCCAAGCAGGTGATGCCGATGGGGTTCGAGGAGCTTCTCCTCATCGCGGGGGTGCTCAACCCCCACAACTTCAACGAGAATGTGGTCTTTGCAGCCATGGACACTTGCTTCTTCTGTTTCTTCAAAAAGGACAACGTGTCCGTCGAGAAGGCGGAGGCGTGGAACCCGCGAGGGCACTTGGTGCGGTCGGACGTGACCTTCCCCGACGGCGCCTCAGCCGACATCAGAGTGAGGCACTCGAAGACCATTCAGGCGGGCGAGCGCTACCACCACGTGCAGATGCGCCACGTGCCGGGCTCCCCTCTCTGCCCGGTGACCTCGCTCCAGCGGGTCATGGAGGGCCCGGGGCTCGGGGAGGACGGGCCCCTCTTCTGCATCGAGGACGCAAAGGGCCGCCTCAAGCCCCTCACCCACTCCTTCTTTGTGAGCACCTTCCGCAAGCTGGCGGAGCGGGCGGGCCTGGACCCGAAGGCCTACTCGGGGCACTCCTTCAGGCGGGGCGGGGCGACGGCAGCCTCCGGGCTGGCGGTGCCGGGCCACCTTATCCAGGCCCACGGTGACTGGGCCTCGGACTGCTACAAGCTGTACATCGACCTCGGCCGGGAGCAGCAGCTGCTCCTCCCCTCAGCGATGGCCGAGGGCGCCGCTGCGGCCACCGCAGCACACCGAGCTGGCCGCTAGGCCTCCACGTGCGTGCTTCACCCGTGGCCCT